>APFE030051847.1:32633-64170 GCA_000404065.3 Pinus taeda | reverse complement strand
GATTTAAACAGGAACGCAATAGATTAAAGAGATAACCATAAATACAGAGATGCGACAACCATGAATAAAGAGATGCAACGGAAGTAATACTTCATTTCATTAATGGAAAATACTGAAATATGCTTACAACCAGAATTGGAAATAAACCAGCTAGGACGATGGTAGCTTATCTCTGAGAAGAGATGTGCGGCCACATGTCTCTGAACTGTTCCGACCTTGTATTACAATGAGGCTCGAAGGCCTATTTATTATTGAGAAACAATGGAAAACCCTTCACATTCCAAAACCGACCCTTAGAAGATGAAACGCCAAATTGTGGGCCCCGTTTTGGGTAAATTGGTACGTCAATTTCCCGGGGTTGTAACTTTGGCATACGATCTCCGTTTGACGCGTATGATAGCTCGTTAGAAAGATCTATCCGAGAACTACCACTTTGGGAAGGGCAACATCGGTCCATGGACCCATGTTGCCGATTTCCCAAAAAACGCCGTTTAGGGCCTCAAAACGGCTCCGGAAGTTTAGGACCCGAAAAACTGCTAAAAATAGTAAGTTGTGCTACAATTAAGGAAATTGAAAATACTGAAAGAGACAATTGTGGGGGTCCAAATGGGATAGGTGGATGGCCACCAACATCCACCTGGATCAGAGATAGAGCCAGTCAAAGTTCAGGGTTGACTTTGCCAAGTGAGAGTGTTAATGGACCTACAAATTGCACTGGGAGCGGTCGTCGAAATCTGGTCTTCGACGGCAGGTGAAATTGTTGACTCTTTAATGGGGTGGCAAGCCACCAACCTCGCCACCCCCCCAACGACCATATGGTATTATATGTTAAAAGCATTAATGAGGCCAACAAGAGTTGAACCCACCTGACCCATGTGGGTTGGCCTTCAATGGGCATCGTCGTAACATGTGCCAGTGCAACCGAACCATGTTTAAACTTAAAACAAATGTTTTGTGGCTCATTTTAAAATAATTTAACCACACCATATTAAGGATGAGAGAGGTTTGATCCACCAACCTCTCCTCAACCAATGCCCAAAATTACCACTGCGTCCAACCACCTCATGTGGTAATGTTTGCCTAGGAACCAATATATGAGCTTGCCTTCGCAAATGCATCTGGGGGAAGGAGCCAACAAGTTTTAAAAAAATATTATTGTTTTATTGCAGAGGCAGAACCATGCCTAGTCAGAGCCATGATTTGCAAGCTAGGGGCAGAACCATGATCGACATGCATTTCGAGACAGATTATCAGAGAATATTCTCTTGATGCTGAAAATTCCTTGGGAGTTAATTTTTCTCAATGTCAGAATGTAATCAAGTTTATAGTCATTTTTCTCATATTTTTGCAAGGAAAGAAATGGTGAGGTTAGATTCTCCTTTTGAGCAGCAGATTTGCAGATTCCGTGTGGAGGAGAACCTTCAAGAACCTTGAGGGAATCTTCCAGATTCCTTGCAGGCTGAAATTTCCCACATCCAGAATCTAGCCAAATTTATGCTCATTCTTCTCACAATTTCACAAGGGTCTGAATGACAAGATCAGTTTTTTTGATCTGAGTTGCAAACCTCCAGATAACCCAAAGGAGGGAATCTTTGGAAAATGACGGGGGAATCTAAAAGATTCCTACAGCCCCAAATTTTGTCAGTGTTAAAATTCGACAAATGGATAGTTGATTTTACACTTTGCGATGACAAAAATTCAATGATGTTGTCAATTTTGGAAGTTGAGCCTTCTATTTTTTTGGCCATTTTCTAGATTAGAGTGACAGTTTCAGATTTCAAATCATGGACAATCGATTCTATGCCATTCAACGCCACGATTTCGATGGTGCATTCAGATCCAACAACTGAGTATTCTATTCTTCAACCAACATCAAAGTTGAGTTATATGATGAGTTGTTTTCATTTACTTCTTTGATCAATTTATGTGAGATGTACTATGTTGTTTAGATTCGTGCTTGATGTACGATGCATAATATTTGTGTCTATTTTATGTGAGATGTATTCGTCATGGATTTTTATGTATGTTTTGATTGAGATCCTTTTGTTTCCATGATGGTAGGATATGCATTAAAACCATGGTTGTTTTTGGTTGAGATCCCTTTTATGCCATGATGGTGGGATACTCATTGTCACCATGTGTAAGATTATGTCATGCTGATAGGAGGTCTATTGTGAGTGATAGTTCCTATAGTGGAATGGCTCGTGGAGACACTTTTCCACTCATGTAGAGGGCACATGTCCTTGTATGATAGAAAACATAGTCCGTGTACATATTCACTATTTCCAGCACTGAATGAAGCATCCAACAACATCTTGACACTGAACCTGGAGACATATTCCATACTATACAGACTCCATTATCAATGTCTCTTGTTTATGGTTTGTGTATC
This sequence comes from Pinus taeda, assembly GCA_000404065.3. Lineage (NCBI taxonomy): Eukaryota > Viridiplantae > Streptophyta > Pinopsida > Pinales > Pinaceae > Pinus > Pinus taeda. The sequence goes on along the minus strand of APFE030051847.1, from coordinate 61,778 downwards.
ATCATTATGTTTCCATTTGATTAAGAATGCATATATGTTCATTTATGCTCTTATGAAATGCAATTCTAGCTACATCACGGAAGCAAAAGATATTGGTTAAATCCAAAATTTGAGTCAACTCGAATCATCTCTTAACTAATAATTCTTTATCTCAAATGAAACATCAATTACATAGAAAATATATAACAATAATAATTATAGAATATTAAAAATTATTATTATTCTAACCTTTCTCCCTCATAATGATCATTTGGAGAAATGCCAATATAATCTCTTCATTTCTAGAACTTTTCCTTTATTAGTGGTTTGGTAGAGATATGTGTAACCTGGTATTATGTTCTGCAATACATGCTCTCAATCACAACTCGTTGAACCAAGAATCAAATGAAATGATAATGAATATCAATGTGTTTGGTCTACTTTCCAAAAACTGGATTCTTGGTCATTTTAATAGCACGTAGTTTGTCACAAATCAACTAAGTAGGTTGCTTCAACTTCTCATCATAGATCTTCCAAAATTATTCTTAACCATATTGCTTCACAATTTTTTGTTATTGTTACTTTATACTTTTCTTCAAATATGAAGAGAGACACTATAGGTTTCTCATTAATACTCCAATAAATTGTTGTTGATACCATGCTAAATGAATATCATGAACTTGATTTCCTGTCATTGAAAATTTACTAATATGACTTTGTATAACCAATAAACCTAAAATCCTCTATCAATCTGTAAATTAATCCATAGCCAACTATATCATGTAGGTATCTAAAAATACCCTTCGTTTTCGTCCAATGCAATTCCTTTGATTATCACATATGGATGCCATATTAATTGCAAAATATGTATAGGGTTGAGTTATAGTTTGGTAGACCAGACCTCCAACCAATTGACGATATAGAGTCACATCAAATAAATTGGAGTCATCCTTTTCATGTAACATTAGCCCAACTTCCAAACGGGTTTTTGTTGGCTTGCAACTCAACATTTTAAACTTTATTAGAACATCCCAAGCATACTTGTCTTGTGACATAAAATACCATCTTCCTTCTACCACACTCCAATACCAAAGAAATAATACAATTCACCAAGATCTTTTGTTTCAATTTATACAACCATATTTAACTTAAACCTTTCAAATAATTCAAAAGTGTTCCCTATCTAGATCACATCATCAACATAGAGTGTAGCAATAAGATTTTTTTGGCATGTTTGAAGTATATAAATATTAATTTCATATGAACTCTTTCTTAGACCTTAACCTTGGAAATACATATCAATATTTCAATACCAAGCCAATAGTAATTGCTTCAGATCCTACCTAAAAGTGGATTCCTAAGGAAAATTAATAAAATAACAATCATCAATTTTGGAGGGAAAAGAAGAAAACTTATTTTTTTAATTATATTCTTTGTTTATGTCCTTATAGGTTGACTCGAATTTCAAGCGTATGCACTTGTGGGATTCTAAATTAAATTCCACATCCAATGTGTACCACACATGGCAATCATCCAATTCACACCATAGGGTTTTGTCTCTAGACTCTATATATCCCATTTTCCTATTCATGCCTTCGCATGCTAGTTTGCAAGTCGTTAGGGTTTCAAATCTCTATTCAACTCATCTTACCTGCTTTCAAACTGAGTTCCAGTTAAAATTTTACCATGATTTTAGTCATGCACCCCATGATTAGGGCCAAGTTGGTTAGGAGCAATGTTACTGAAACATATGATGAATATTTTTCTCTCTTTTAGTACGCTAGATGATGGAGTTGTTTAAACTCTTTCAGGGTTTTAACGATGCAGTAGTAAAGTCCTTCACCTCTACCTTTAATGGATGAAAGGAAAAGGTTGGTGATGTTGAGATTTCAATTGATGTTGATTTCATAGTCGATGCCACTGATCACTCTACAAAGAGTGAGAACTGGTCAAATAATTTTCTTGTGCTTGATATACCACAATAGAAGTTCTTAGAAAATAAGAATTATGCTTATAATATCCAAGGTATGTTGTTTAGTTTTCTCAAAACACAACAACTTCACTGGGGGAACAATACCATACCTCGTGCATTCATATTGGGGGACACATATTGAAGAAAAAATGGCATAATATATTGGGGGATATACAAGGGGTCAAGGGTTTTTATATTGGAAGGTATAAAAAACAGAGCTCAAATTTAATGAAAAAATATAAGGTGGTATAAAAGATGTTAATGAAAAAATGAATATCTATAATATCTAGTGAAAGTAGGGGTTTTCTAAATTTGGAAGGGGTATTGGGTTCGTATTGATATGGGGTTAAATAATGTGATTTTTAGAGGTATTTTCCAATATGTAGTCAAATTCAGAGTATTGTTTAATATGCCATGAACACACGTGATATGTCATAGGTTCATGGAGTGAAGCCCCTATGTCTCAAACCTATATTGAAACGTTTATTATTTATTTTTGTCATTTCATAGTTTGTGAAGGGAAATATAGGTTAGTGTTTATATACCACATTCTTCTAGTAAAGGCTTTCTTAGGTTGTAAGATTAACCTCTTGTATTACTTCCATAAAACCCTTGGAAAAATGGCAATGCATATCAACTTGAGCATAAAAACCCTAATAGGTCTCTCTTGCATCACGATCTTGTCTACATTTTGGCAAAACATCACTTGGCCAAAACTAATGATGTTTAGATGTTTTTTTCCTTTGAAATGGTTATGAAAATCCTCCTGTTATTAAAGTACTAGGTCTTGCATGTAGGTTTTCACACAGTCCTCCACCCAACTCCATCTAATTCTCATGTTGTTTATGAATATTACCCTAATGAGTCATTCCATGTTGAGTAGTTAGACTTTTCTAAAGGAAAAAAAGGTTGAAAACCCTGAAAATGTATATGTTTGTGTCACGAGGAGTATAGCTAGGAGTACTTAATATCATCGTGTCAAATTAAAACCATAATTTAATGATGTTGAAGAAATATACCTCTTAGACATAGCCCTCAATTTGACCTTCACATCAAGATGAAGATAGTTAGCCTAACATAACCCTCAGTCCAAAGTGAAAATTAAACAAATGGAAAGGAAAATATCTCAAGCCTGGTGTATTAGGAAAAATAAATTCACTGTTAAGGAGATTTTGTTGATCTCGAAACACCTATCAAGCTTTCACTAAAGAAAAATAAGTCTAAACTAAGGATCGTTGTGTTTGTATTGATAATGATAATTATATTCATGATCAAGACAATAGCTCAAGAAAATGCCCTCAAAGCAACATTAGCTCTTATGAATCCATACTTAATATGTATTAGCACCAACATTTTTTAGTCATCTCAAGTACCACATTAAACAAATCATTCAAGAGAACAATCAGTTCATATATCTAAATTAGGTTAGGGAAAATAAAAAGGATTAGAAGTATTCTAGCCCTGAGAGGAAAACACTGTCAACCAACACACATAAAATTATTAAGTCATCAAACATCAAAAGGATTATCTATCAAGATCCATGTGATTCGAACCATGCTTAATAAATATTTTATTACTTTTCTATGTTTCAAGTTCAATGATATTGAGGTATGTTTTTGTTTTGATTTTGTTTTCTAAATTTAAAAATTAGTACTATTTGTTAATATTATTTTCTTTCTTTGTTAACATGTTGTTCCCATTCACCAAATAAGGATGTTGGTTTCCACAAAATCGATTATTGCAAATACCATGCAGTTGTCTCAAATCATGGATATATGTCATGTTAGTTTTTATGTCTATTTCTTTTAAGTAGTTAATAGTTGACCAATAGGTCAAGGACAATGAATTGTAATTTGTGAAAAAACTATATTGAGTTTTCATACTTAGTTTGGAACATCATCGAACTTATCATCCTTTGTATTAACCTTTAGTTTGAAAAGTGAAAGGAGAGAGATAAGGAAAATAAATGTTGGATAAATTATAAAGTGACTATGGAACTATTTTTAAAACTGTTGACTTTATTTGAATCGATAAAGTAATACTTATATTAGGTTTATTTTCCATAGTCATTTTTCATTTATTGGCTTCTTAATTTTCTATAATTTGATTTGTAAAAATTTCAAAGAGAAAACGTCGTCATTCTATGACTTGGATCCATGAATAGGTAGTGAATTATTGCATTTCTTTTCATTTGTGTTGGTCCAATTCTTATATGCTTATATTTGATCATAGTCATCCTTCAATGGCTTGTGTATAAAATATGAGATTGATTTGAACATTGCTTCATTCTACGTTCTTGTAAATTGTTTCCAAGGATTTAGATTGTTAAGCATGTTATCTTTATATAAATTAAACTAATACACGTGTTGTAGAAGTGTCTAATCTATTGTCTTATTTCATTATTTTTTATTGATTTTTTTTATAAATGAATAATTGAAAGATAGTTCAATTTTTAGAAATTTTTATAGTTACCTTTCAAGTCTACCTCGCCCGAGAAGTAGTAATTAGATAGCATTAGCTATTTCACAAGATATATGGTTTATTCTTGATGTGAACTATTAAAACAAACATTAATTGTTCTATGTTAGTTTAAAAGATAAGAAGATTACATTTATGTAGTTCTTTGTCTTTTACTTATTTTCATTAAGAATCATTGTTAATTTTCATATATAATTGCATATATAAATTAAAATTAGTTTCCATTACATAATATTATAGAAGAGATAAATAAAATTTATTCTTTGGACTAGTTATGTGAAGTTCAGGTTATCTTATATGTTGTATTATAATTCTTGTATAAATTCTATAATATTTAATGTATTTTTATCATTGATACTAATCTTCTTCTTCTATCATATTTTATTAGTTATTTAAATTGTAGTTTTAGGTATATTAATAATAGTTTGGATTTTATGTACATACAAAATTAGATCGCATTAACATTCCCTCGGTTATTTTCTTCATATGAGGAAGGGATCCAAAGGCCAACAGAGCCTCAAAACCCATTGGGAGTAAACATTCCAAATGACTTGCGATGTTTAAGGAGCCTTAGTTCGGTTCATGTCCCCTTTGTTGACTAAGATACATAAGTCCACGTCAACCAAATGGCAATCGAATGAGGGAATATTCGACTTTAAATGGCTAAGGGAAACCATAAGAGACAATTTTTTTATTTTCTTGTCATCACAAGAAGTCACTTAGACCCTCCCATTGCTAAAATTACTTCCAGTTCTAAGCCTTAACCTATTCTTGAAAAGACAACCATAAAGCCTGTAACTTCAACCAACTCACAAGTCCAATATAATATTAATGAGTGTCTATGGAGATATCATGAGGTTCTTTCCAAGACTCAAGAAATGTAAGAATGAGCAAGGTCTATTGAAATATGATTGTCTTAACATCTCATCGCACATGTCGATTTTCATTTAGAAGAACCTTTAGTACTAAATCCCCATGAAAATATTCCTCATATTTCTAGTACCACTAACAATATATTACATGATAACTTTACAGGTAGAATTATTGATCTTAATTAATCGAAATATGAACCACCTATTTGTGAATCCAACCAACCTACTCTATTTGGAGGTTTTAGTCCACCTCCTTCCCCACCTAGCTCACCTTCTTCTCCTCAATATTCCTATAGTGAAGAAGATTCTTCTCAGTCATTTGAATCTGAAGAGTCCCCAAGAATGGTTAATAGTCAGGGAAACCCAAGAAATAAAAAAGGTAACTAGGAAAATAATCCTATTTCCCCATGGCTTGATCAAGATGTTGTCACTATCCTTGTTGTGCAACATCCTTTTCCTAGAAACCCCCATAAATTTCTCCCCTCATTTGGCCAAGATCCTAAGCAACCAACTAAGGATCTATGGGCTTGATGGGCCTTGACCTAGGTTCAACACTAATTAGCCAAGCAAATCCCTACACTACTGGCCCTTTCGACATCAATCTACGGAACATGCACTGAAGTTTCACTCGAAGTACTATGGGGTGTGCAAGAACCAAGTTTCCGCACCCAGAGATGGTAGTGATGTATTTTTATACCCTAAACTTTCCTTTTGCGCAGATCGATAATTTAGGGCTTATCGATATACTTCTCTTAGTCCTCCTCTGGATCTTTGCGAAGGTCTACGACTGTCCTTCGCATACACTAAATAAGCGAATTAGAAACCTACGCACCTTTCTAATTACTCTTACTTATGTATTTACCTAGATTAGCTTAAGTATCTGATAACTTCAACATACATTAAGATGATCTTCGCGTAAATCGATATTCTTACTTGTGTTGATGTAACAAAGTAAAACATATAGTTTCGTAGATCAATACAACATTAAAATATAAACCTAGTATTCATCATAACATAAACACATGCATTTATAACAGAAGTAAAATACATCACACACAGATAATTCCAGAGTAATTCTCTTTATTGATGCTTCAGATCTTCTTTACAGACCCTAACTTCCCTACACACACAACTATAGGGGCCCTCGCACTCAGCTGCGGACTTCTACCCTAGGCCTATGCACACACAGTTGCAAATCCTCTTTCCTATGCTAAGAATCTTCGCTCTTAGCTCTCACAAACCCATTACATTCATCGATGACTCAAAACATACTAAGAATTGTCTTAGACTCTTCTAAGACTCTTCTTTTATGCAATCCCATGGTTCACAGACCATGGATAGATCTCCTAAAGTCAATGCAAGTTACTTAAAGGAAGGGCAGAAACCCTTTTTTACACTTTTACATCTTCACAATCTGCGATCATAAAATGCAGAGACTTTACACTTCTTATACAAAAGCTTGGCCTTTCTGCCCTAAAACTTGGTCTTTTAACCCCAAAATTGACTCTAAGGGGCCTATTCCCAACAAGCCCCCAACAAAAATATGTTGACTCACCCTCGAGTAACTCTGCTGGTGTGGAGATCTTGTCGCGAAGGCCTCTTAGCTCCACTTGCACCACTGCAACTTCAGCGATACAATGCATTGTTGCCTGCTTAACCTGATCCAACAACGGCTCCATTACTGGTCCTGCACTATTTGCCTTGATTTTCTGCTATGTTTCTTGTAGGCTAGCCAATTTTCCCTCAATGGTGGAAGTGAACACATAAGCTTCATTCAGCTAATGCCCCAATCTGGCCTTCAGTACATCCTATCTTTGTTGTGCTATGTCCACCTGTTCCTTCAGTCCCTTTGATTCCTGCACCTTGGCCAACCTCTGTCTGATGGTTATGGTGCATGCTGTCACTCTGACCTCGTTGTACCTATTTTGTAATTCCCTTGCCTCGATTTCTAATATTTACAAGTTGGGATCTTCCTGCAGACTAGTAAGTACCTCCACCGAATGTTCAAAGAGCACGATGCAATCCGTTACTGTGGCATCTACTACAACAACTGCATCCTTTACAGTTTCCTCGCGTTATTCTTTGACCTCTGGTGGATTTGAAGGCTAGGCCTTCAACTCAAGTTCTGTGATCTTAAGGTTCATCTCAAATTGAACCTTGGCTAATGCTATCTTTTCATTGTGCACACCTATAGTGAGCTTCCGAATTTTTGCCTCCACCGGTGCTTCTTCTAGGATATGCAGCTCCGGAACAATTTTGCATGCTTTAGCAATTACTGCTGCAGTGTGTTCATTCCTCTACTGCACCTTCTTCCATGTGTCAATTGTTTAAGTCTTTTTGATGAACATCTATGAATTTTTCACCTTTTGTTCATTAATCACACTCAGCACATGCTACTCTCGATCTTGAAGTTCTGCAATCACACTTGCTTGCAAGGTGTGAAGGGCTTCACTTTGGAGCATGGTCAAGTTCAATCCAACCTTCTTGAGAGTGTTGAGAGTAGCCCTATCAGCTTCTGCTTCTGCAGTGAAAGCTCCATCCGATAGTGTGACGTCCCAGGGATCTAAGGAGCAAACCATCTCGACTACATTAGAGGCTCCTAGCACCAAACTAGTCGACGCCACACTGCCCCACCCTACACTGATTTGCAATTGAGTAGTTTGGTTCTGCAGCTTGGGTAGACCTATCTGAATGGAAACCAAGGTTTACTTTTGGTGCTGCTCAAATTGTTGTAGTAGTTTCTTAGTTGCATCCCTTACTTTATCTCTGATGTCATTTAAGTCACCTTCTGTCAAGGTGATCAAGTCAAGTGATGACTTACTAGTGTTGGAATTCTTTCGCGGCCCTTATTTCTCCTTCTCCCAGGTGCACTTCACCTGGAATGTTGTACTCAGTTGGTCTCCAACACCCTGTTCCAATTGTTTCTCTTCATCCTCTGTCTGTGGCGAAGGATACCTCTGACTTTTGTCAGAGTCACGTTCTTCCTCCCCTTCCTTCTCTTCGGCCTGCTCCTTTGCAATGCACTCTGCTCTGGCTTTTTTCTCAGCGTCCTTTTTCCTCTTTTCAGCCAATTGTTTCATCTTCAACTCGGCCTATTCCTTCTTCTGCTTTCCTGTAGGCTTACTGGACCTAGCTGAAAAATTGGAGGTGTGTGTCACTCTATTGACCAATGCTGAAGGATCGTGTGATTGCATCATCTGTCGCAAGGTATGGAAGATCATACCACTTCTCCTCAAGGTCCTTCATGCCCCAATGGAGATAAAATGCAAGTCTACTTTGAACTCCATATATCCCAACAACTGCTCAAAGACAGTTGGTGATGGGTGCGGCTTGTGGTTTATCATGGCGCAGATGCTTGCCTCCATTAGCACCCAAAATATATTACTATCCTTGACCCTCTTGGCATCCTTTGTGGCCTAGAGCGAAGCAAACTTCGTTGCTTCTGGCAAATTTGACACGATTGGAGGAAACTGGCCGTCCTTCGGTAATTCCCATGTGACCAGTATGATTGACAGCAAAATCCATGCATAAGGGAAGGTCTTACTCTGTTCTTCTCCTTCTCTGTAGTTCGCAAGGAACTCGCTGCAGAAGTAGCACACCCAATTGAATTGTAAGCCCTCCATGCACTGGGCAACTAATCACACCATTGGTGCCGACAGTTCATCTACGTGACACTTCCTCATGATTTTCCCAGCCAAGGTTTGGGTGGCTACCTTAACTACAGGGTCAGTTACCCTAGAAATTGAGTATCGACACAACTTCTTGACTAGCTTAAACTTGTCCTTCATTCTTTCGACGAGGTCGCATTCGCCCATCTTTCTGCCAAATGCCTCGGCTGGATTTAACCCTGAGTGTAGTAGCAATGTGATCATATGGATGAGAATATTGGTGATTGTTATCGGTTCTCCTAACCACATGCACCCATCGCGCACTAAGCATAACAATTTTTTGATCACCATCAAGTTATGGGCACGTGGTTGTAATGTGACACACATAGCAGGTTCAACAGTCTTGCCTTGTCCACCGCTCGAATCCACTCCCTGGGCTCTAGCGTGGTGACACCAGAATCTTTATAGAAGATGTAGGTAATAAATGTATCAGTCACCAAGTGGGGGAACTGCTCAGTATCCGCCAAGTCCCAATCCTCTAACCTCGGATGTGGGACATGCACCAAGCATGGACCTTCAAATGTGATCTGATAAGGTAGTAGAGGTGTATTCAACAGAAATTTTCGCTGGCTCCTTCGGGACCTTCACCTTACCCTGATGTGGAAGGATGTATTCATGTAGCTTTAAGATAAGGTCTACACCCTCAATGTCAATATCCTTGGCACCTTCATCTACACCCTCGTCAAATTCTATGTTTACCACCTTTCCTTTCTCCTACGCGGTGGGATTCTCTTTCTTCTGGTGCTTCCCCTATGACTAGTGCACTGGCTATGTGGCTTTCTACTTGTATATCTTTTTCTTAGGCCCCTCTTTTATTAGTGTAGGCCTTGGCCTGGGTGACCTTGGTGACTTTGGCACTTCTGCGGGCACTTCTATACTTACGATTTGAGGGGTAGCTCCCTCAAAGGCCATCGATCCTCCACCACTTGTGGTTTCCACAGGCATCGACATGAGGCTAGTAAAGAGCTCCTCGATTGCCTTAGGAAACCTTTCAAACACTAAACTGGTCATCAAAGCCTCAAAACTCTCAAGGCTCATGAGCAACTGATAGCTCGACACTTTGATTCTCAAAATGCAAAGTTTTTTTTGTTGGGTGGCCATCTATAATTTATAGGAAAATTTGAATTAAAATTTGACCGTTCCCCCCAAAATTCATTCATAAATGCCATATTTCCGATAGATTTTCAAAGATTTCACATTTAAATTATGCCTTAAATGCCACCCCCTGCTCCTCTTAACGGTTTTCTCAGTGTCAAATCATGAACAATGACTATAACGGTCACTTTCTTGTTGCCCTGTCTAGTTGCTCCTCCTATAGCGCAGCTCCCCTCATGCTTCTACTAATACTATGACGTTCCTCCTTTCCACACATTCCCCCATTCGTGTAGTTCTACAACCTGGGAAATGTAGTTTATAGTCTCATTCCTCCTTTCAACTGCTTGGAGCGCTAAGATTATGCTTCCATCATATAGTCATCTAGTTGGATCCTCGGTGTATGGATTCAATAGGCTGTCATTTACCTTCCCTGGAAATGGCTCTCCATTCAATTTCACCAGCTGAAATACTCCACCATCGATAATCACCTTGATGACATATAGCACAATCCAATGCATCTGAAATTTTCCTAGAAATTTATTAAAATTGTTGTCACATAATAACACTAAATCGTTTACCTTGAAGGTGCACAATTTGATGTGTCGATCATGCCATGCCTTTTCGCACTCGTTTTGAACTTGTTGGTGGAATCCAGCCAAAACTTTATCCTCTTCTAGCTCTGTCAGCTATGCGAGCCTATCTTCCTGGGCTCTGCGATCCGCCATTCCTATGAATTTCACTATGTACAGACTAGGTACAATGTAGTCCATCGACATCAAAACTTTTATGCCATAAACCAACTTGAAAGGCGTTTGTCTAGTCATCTTTTTGCAAGTCGTTCTATAAGCCCATAGCACAGCAGGTACGCGCACATCCTAGTCATTTATTTCTGCATTGCAAACCTTCGTTAGTGCATTCTCTAATATCTTATTAAATGCTTCAACCATCCCATTAGCCTGTAGGTGATACGATGTACTCTTTTGGAGATAGACTTGGAATTCCTCCGTCAACGTGCTGATTGTCTCATTAACGAAATGCATACCGCAATTGCTCATCAAAATCTTCGGGCAACCAAACCTAGTCACCACATATTCAAAGAGGAACTTCACTATTGTTTCCCTTATACAGTCCTTCATGAGCTGTGCCTCCACCCACCTAGTCAAATACTGAGTTGCGGTGATGATTTACCGTGCACCCATTTTCTTTCCTAGAGGTTGAATTGGTTCTACAAAGTTAATCGCTCATTTGTCAAATGGTTGTAATGATAGCTACAGATTAAGAGGTAGTTCATCCCTCTATGATGGGTAGACTACCCTCTGACATGCATCACATGCCTTACCATAAGCCCTGGAATCCTTATAAAGTGTCAGCCACCACAGTCGAGCACATAAAATCTTCCGCACTATTGCTTTTCTTGCATAATGTTCTCCCACATCTCCTTAATGAGATTTAGCGAGGATTTTGTTTCTTTCAAACTAGGCCCATAACATCACAGTATTTCATCTGAGCCCATTTTTTATAAATGCCCTGCAATGACAGAAAGTTCTGTCGCGTGCACCACCAACCCCTTCTCTTGCTGACTAGTATACCCCTCTAGAGCCACTCGTGGTGTCAGGAGGTGTATGATATCTGTGAAGTGATTGTTTGCGATACACACCAAAAAGAGTTGTGCATCAAGCAGTACTTCCTCCAAATTAGTAGGCTCCTCTCCTGTTTCAATGTGTGACATATGATCTGGCCCTGCATTCAATTGTCCTAGCTTGACAATGACTTCAAAATCATATTCTTAAAACAACAGCAACAATTTGCATATGTTTCCCCCCAACAGAGGCTTGTTAACCGGGTACTAAAATGAAAAATGGTCTATATACATCTTGAAGTGTCTACCTAATAGGTAACTTCTGAACTTCTAGAGCCTGTACACCATAGCCAACCCTTGTCACTCTTTCATTGAATAGTTCTTCTCAGCTTTAGACAACTTTATACTTGCAAACGCTATAGGGTGATCCAAATCTCCCTCACCGGCTTATGTCAGTACTGCCCCCAATGAAATACATGATGTGTCCACGTGCACATGAAATTCCTTCTTCCAATCCAAGAAGGCTAGGATTGGTGCAGTGACCATTTTCTCCTTTAACACATCCAAGCTCTGCTGACATTCTTCACTCCAATAGAATGTAGCATCCTTCTTTAGTAGCTTTTCCATTGGCGCAGTAATCTAGGCATAACTATTGATGAACTTTCAATAGTACCCTGTATTCCCCAACTTTGCACGCAGCTGTACCACACTTCTTGGTTCCTACAAATTAATTATAAGCATGATCTTAGTAGGGTCCACCATTTAGCCTTGTTTGCACACTACATGAGCTAGCAAGATTCTGAAAGGGACACAAAACAGACATTTCTTCAAATTTAGTGTGATTTGATACCTTCGTTATGTATCCAACATCAAGTGTAGACTAGCCACATGGCGCTTTACTAGTCCAAAAATCATCCAATCATCGAAGTATACCTCAAGAAATTGTGAATGAAGTCCTTGAACACCGCGATGACTACGTGAGAAAATATCGTCGGCACATTCTTCAGTCCAAAAGGCATTACAATATATTGAAATCATCCCCATTTATTCATGAAGGTTGTCTTACTTCTACCTTCAGGCGTGATCTTGATCTGATGGTACCCCGAGAACCCATCAGGGAACAAATATGCTTCCTCTCCTCATACATTATCCAGCACTTCATCAGTGAACGAAGTTGGAAAGGGATCATGTATGCAGGTGTCATTCAACTTCCTGAGATCTATGCATATTCTTATTTCATCCTTATGCTTCTTTTCCTAAACTAATATTTGGCTCACCCAATCAGATTCTTTGATCGGTTCAATAATACCTCGGGCAAGCATTTTATCCAACTCTAAGTGGGCATTTTATTCATACTTCAAATTGAGGCAGTAAGGCCACTGCTTGATTGGCTTTAAATCCAGCTTCAACGTAATTTTTATAACTTCGAGGTCCCCTATTATCCCCTTTAGGTCTTACAACTTCATAGGGAACATGTCCTGGTATTCATGGAGCAATTAAACAACCTTATCTATTGTTGCATCATCCTAGTACTCCCCAATATTTGCAAATTCTGGCTCTGCCTCTATCCGAATGTTCACTTGGCTTGTTTTTAGTGGCGTGGTGATATCTAGATTGTTTATCTACTACCCTTCAACTACACGATAACCTTTTGTCTCTGGGATATTAATGTTCCTCAGATCCACATCTTCTTCTTCAGCAGTCACATTGTAGCACTCGAGTTCGTGGTGCAATTGGGTTGTCCAATCCAATTGAATCAAATCTTGGGATCCTGTGGTATTCTGAAGATCGCTGCTTTGACCTCCTATAGTGGATCATCAATGCACTCAAACCCATCTTCAAATTTGAATGTCATCAAGAACCCCTGTCTCAAAATATCCCATTCATCTGTGCCATGGCAAAGCTCTGTCTCTAGGTACCAATTCGTTGGTATCACATCCAATGTGTGACAGAACAGATGTACCCACTCTAGTTACGGATCTGCTCCATAAGCATTGGTCCATTTGGCTAAGTGATCGCATTGGTCACTCCTCCCATCGTATTTCTCTGTCAATCATACCTCTGGGCGACCAAACTGCACCGTCGTCATTCTTCTATATTCATGCCAATGATTGAAGTTTCCTTTATGTGTACCCCACCATCTTGCAGGTGTAGCACCCAATGCTAAGTCCAAGGCTTGGAAGCAATGCTTCTCTAGCACTTCCCTTTAAAATGTGTCGAGAAATTTATCAATGTCAGTTAAAACATCATAGTAAGGCATACTTCTCACCTCCGAAGATATGCAGTGCAACGATTTGGTCATCATGTTACATCATACCATAGATACTTCATGCAATATATTCTACCAATGTTCCAATTGCTCGTCTAAGTCTGATGTGCAGGAGCTTTTGCTGTCCCATGCAAGATGTCCATCTGCTGTCAGAATCACCCAATCTTGATCTTGCTCCATTATCTTATAAATTTGGTCCAAATGGACATCACTTTCATAACCGCAGACTGTTTCACTGTAGCGCGGTCCTTCGGCAGGGTCCAATGGCACTACTACATGGAGATATTTTCTTTCAATTGACATCATCCGTTTCTTCAAATTAATCATCTCGTTCATGTCAATAGCCCAATCTATCCCAAGGAGCGCAGGGTAGGGATTGTTGTCATCCACAATCTCTATCACTTCAAAATTGGCCAATGCGCTTGCACCTTTGATGTCGATTGTTACTCCATGTATTCTTCCCATGGTGATATTATTTTGTTGACTCACCATCATCAATTGAATAATGGACCACTGCAGTGTAGGTCTCCCCATTCTCTCCCATGTTTGTGTAGGCAAAACATTTGCATTAGACCCTAGATCCAAAATGACATGGTCCATTTCATATTCTCCTATCTGCGTGGTGAGTCTCATCTCCCGCCCTATTCTTTTCTTATTCTTACCAATCTTCCTAACTACGTGGGGTTCGTTAGAAGCATTTTCTTTCCCAACACACCTATTTATCAGCTCCTCTAACTCTTTCACATCCTTTCTATCGTGCAACAGCTTCATACAGGTCTCTAAGAAATTAGTACGCATGGAAGGGTCCATCTCCTCAGTTGGCTTTTCCTGAATTCCTAAGGTAGAGGCCTCAATGAAGCTTTTCCTTGCTTCCATGAAGGTTTCCTTTGCCCGCTCCAAATGAAGCCCAATCTACTTTTTTGGAGATTTACAGAGCCATTCACCTTCTTCAGGCTTCTTCCCCTTGTCTTCACTAGTCATAATTCCTCTTCACAGCACAATTTTCACATTAGGATCCTCTTTGCGAAGTTTGATCCTCATCATCTGCAGATTGTGGGTAGGCTTCTAAGATTGTGCCCCCTTTTCATGTATCCTAGCTAGTAACCCAGGGAAGTCTTTTGTTGTGTGGTCAAACTGATTGCAATATCTGCATGACATGCATGTCAGTTTGTGTATTCTTGCGCATAGTGTCCTAGTCCCCACAGTTGTAGAAAATCCCCTACCCTCAATCTCTACCAAGTCCTCCTCCACCTCAGGCTCGTCTGCGCCCCTGAAATCCTCCTCGCGCTCCCCCAACACCTTGACCCAGAGACCAATTCTCTGGCTGCACCCTATATTCAGGCATTCTATCCATCATTATCTCATAGCTACGATAGTTATGCTCATCATGACCCACCGATTGATAGAAGTTGCAAAAGAGTTGTTGCCATGTCTGTACATATTTCTGCAATAAGTGATAATTGTCTGTCACATGTTTTCCAGCCACATAACAGATAGCACACCATAGCGCAGGCCCTCTACTTGGCCCTGCTTGAGCATCCGCCCTTAAAGGCATCAACCCTCTTACTGTAACATAATTCGCGAAGACTGGGCAGTGACATTTGTCATGCCCCTGGCTTTTACACTTCAACCACCAAACTTCTTTACACACCTTTCGCCAAGCTGCTCTATCCTTCTTCAAATTTTGGAACTCTAAGAAAAGGTTTTGAAACTGTGCGTGAATTTTCTAAACTCCCAAATTAGCATCCGACATCGATGTCTCATGAAATGTCATTGCAATATTTAGAGCTTCCACCTAGGTCCAAATATTTTTCTGCAATAAAGCAACCCTCAGAAGAGGCAAAAGCGAAGCCACAAACCATTCATGGTGTTGTCCATCCATAAGATTTATGTTGGCTTCACGGATTGTGCACTTCAACCTATGATCCAAATACCAAGGTGTCTTGCCAGGCTTCATCATGATCTCCTTGAATCCCACAATTGATTGAGCTTTAGACTTAGGCCTACTGAACTCCTTATTCAATGCAGTTTGAATATATGCTAATGAAGCCATTGGGTTATCAGTGCAGTACTTAATGTACCATGTCAGTGTGCGTTCCTGTAAAGTAGTGACCAGCATTGATATCTTCATTTGATTGTCTATTATACCCTGATCCTCCCATACAGCCTTTGCGACAAAGAAAAACTGGTCTTGGTCCTCTGTTCCCAACCCCTTGAACACAGGAAATTTTACTAAATTCACCATATTGCACAGTGGCAGAGGTGGTGATGGTGGGCGAAGGTGTATGTGGTAGAGGTGAAGATGGAGGTGGTGTGGGTGGATTGGGAATTCGTGGGAACCCTTGTCATGTCAATTGAATAATGCTCTGTAGAGAAGTGTATGGCGCTTCCTCATCGTCACTTAGAGGAGGTCCAATCAGTGGGCTGTATTCAGGGTTTTTTTTGCCTCTATCCCTAAAGAACTTTCCACTTTGCATAGCTCCAAACATCAAGGTAGCTGCATAACCCACTTTTCACACAAGAGCATCTTAATCCAAGTATTTAAAGATCTTAAATACTTACCTCATGGTTCGTTGAAGAAGTAGCATTCTGCTTCACTCTAACTAACCGAAGTATCAACCGTGAACTTTGTCACGAATCCTCCTATGATACGATCGAGCCAGTGATTGACATCACGTGCGATATTATCTTCTAAGGCTTTCAATCTCCACACTAACTCCTGGGCCTACACTATTAGACCGTCAAGCCTCTGCCTTCCTTGGCTGTCTGCTAATTTAGCGATCCACTCATTTAATTAAACCGAGAAGGAACAAAAGAAGATTTCATGTATCTCTATGTACAGATATCTGTCCAACCACTGTTCTTTTGTCAATTCGAGTTCTTGTTCTCTTACACCACGAATTTGTGGATCTTCATATCCAACTAGTCTTTAATTTCTTTCTTAGTTGGATTCCAGTGATGTGATATCACACATCTTTTGTGCAAATCCCTGTCTTGACAACAGAACCATTTGTTGGCTTGATGGGCCCTGACCCAGGTTCAACATTAATTAGCCATGAAAATCCCTACACTACTAGACATTTTGGCATCAATCCGCGAAGCGCGGACTGAAGTCTCACCCAAAGCAGTATGGGGGGATGTAGCAACCAAGTTTCCACACCCAAATATGGTAGTGATGTCGTTTTATACCTTAAACATTCCTTTGCACACATCGATAAGTCTTTTAGGGCTTATCGATATACTTATCTTAGCTATCCTATGGATCTTCGCGAAGGTCTACGAATGTCCTTCACGTACCCTAAATAGGCGAGTCAAACACTTACACACCTCTATAATTACTCTTACTTCTCTATTTACCCAGATTAGCTTAAGTATCTAATAACGTCAATATTCATTAATATGATCTTATCGTAAACAGATATTCTTACTTGCGTTCATATAACAAAGTAAAACATATGGATTTGCACATCAATATAGCATTAAAACATAAACCGAGTATTCGTCATAACATAATCACATGCATTTATAACAAAAGTAAAATATATACACATAGAAAATTCCAAAGTAACTCTCTTTATTAATGCTTCAGATCTTCTTTACAGACCCTAATTGCCCTGTGTACACAACTACAGGTGCTCACAGACTCAGCTGCAGACTTCTACCCTAGGCCTCTGCACACACAGCTACAAAGCCTCTTTCCTATGCTAAGACTCTTCTCTCTTAGCTCTCACAGACCCATTACATTCATAAACAACTCAAAACATACTACGAACTGGCTTTAACTCTTCTAAGACTCTCTTTTCTATACAATCTGACGGTCTGTGGACCATGGGTAGATCTCCTAAAGTTGACACAAGTTACATAAAGGAAGGGAAGAAACCCTTTTAGACACTTTTACATCTTCGTGCTTCGCAACCACAAAATGCGGAGGCTTTACACTTCTTATACAAAAGCTTGGCCTTTCTACCCCAAAACGTGGCCTTTTAACCCCAAAATTGACTCTACAGGACCTGTTCCCAATATGATCATATTAGATATCATATGCTAGCTATTAGACAAAAAAATGTTTTCCATGAAGATGTTGTTTGTAGGTTGTTCCCCTTCACATTTGAGGGAAAAACTGCAAACTAGTATTTGCATGTAACCCCTCAAAAAATTACCTATTGGGCATAATTTGAAACTTCCTTCTTAGAGACATTTGGAGATGACAAAACCCCAAAAGTGCTAGTCATGGAGCTATCAAATATGAAAATGGAAAATAAGGAAAAGGTAAAATATTTTACTGTAAAGTTCATTTCACTAAAAAAAAAATTCCTAATAATTCAATGCCTTCTTAGATAGTGAAAGGTCAAGGTCTTTGCAAACTAGTTGTTGATTATGTTAGTTTTCCCAACAAGGATCCTTGTTCTCACAATGAAATGTCTTTGATGTAAAATGATGTTTTGTGTGTACCAGATCAATATAATTAATGGTATTTTGATATCAAGGTTTATTTGTTGAATTGTTCAACACTGCCCCATCATGAATGTAAGAAGAGAAGAGCATTGTGGATCAAGTCAACTCCCTATCAACTAATCAATAATGTTATTTTCTATAATAACTATGATGGGGTATTATTTTCTTCTCTAGGACATGGTGATTCTTACAAAGTACTCCATAAATTCCATTCCAGTCTCACTGGTGATCATTTTGGCGGGGACATCACTACTCATAAGGTACTAAGCACTAGCTATTATTGGCCCACCTTATTTAAAGATGTTCATTATTTGGACCAAACATCTGAGACTTTCCAAAATGCTTCCAGTAGGATTAAAAAACTAGCCTTTCACCTTTAACTTGTTACCATTGAAGCTCCTTTTCAATAATGGGGATTAGACATAGCTAGTTGTGTGAATGCTCCTTCATCTCAAGAACATAAATATATCATAACAAATACTGATTATTTTACTAGATGGGTGGAGGAATCTCCTCTAAAAGTGGCCAATGCTAAAAAGGTAAAAGAATTTTTAGATTCTAACATCATCACTTGTTTTGTGGTTCTAAAATCACTAGTGTTTTATAATGTGTGTTTTATTTTCCTCTCAGGAGCTATATGATTATGCCTCATATAAAGGAATTAAGATTAAGTACTCAAAAAACTACTACCCTTAGGGTAATGGTCTTGTTGAATCTTAAAACAAAAATATATTAAAAATCTTAGATCTAAGACTTTTGTGATCCATAATGTAGATATAAGTCTTTTGGATTAATCACATCATTGGGATTTGGTCGACGTTTCGAACCTACTAATGTCATTCATCTTCAGGAGAAGGTGAGAGATCAATCGATCTGAAGGAATAAATAGCATGGATGCATCATTGGCCAGAGTCAGCCATTAGTAACTAGTCGTTAGTAAAATATTATTTAAGAAAAAGGTAAGGGATTATTTGTTTAATTATTCAAAATTTAGTCAAAAAACTAGTTGTTATGTGATAAATAATTATTTAATTTTTATATTATAAAATAATAATTTAATGATATCAATTTATATGGTAATATATATATATATAATATATATATATATATATATTATATATATATATATATATATATATATATATATATATATATTATCTATATATATATAATATATATATATATATATATATATTCTATATATATATATATATATATCTATATATGTATATATATATATATATATATATAGTATATATATATATATATATATATATATGTATATATATAATATATATATATATTATTGTTTGACTTAATAATTAGAATATGTTTGATTGAAAACCTCGCTGTTAGGAATAATTTAGAATTAAAATAATATATTTTAACTAAAACAAATATAAAATAAAAATAAATATAATGAAATATTTCAATAAATTTTAATGGTGATTTTCTAATATTATTGATTTCTTTAATATGAATATTTATTAATTTTGACCATTTAATATGATCTAAAGGTTAACTAAAATATTAATGGTTAAGTTGTATTATTAGGCACAAAATGAAATTCTCTTGTAAAAAAAAAAAACAAAAAAAAATGCATCATACTAGACCTATGAAGTTAAAGAGAAAAAAATAAGGATAATAGGGGAAAAAATAGACAAGGATAGAACAAATATAAGGAGGAAACAGAGGGATAAAGGAGAAAAAAGGAGAATGAGTCATGAGGAGAGAGCTAGAATCTAGTTGTTTCCTAATTTCCATCCATAATTCCTATTAAGGTTATTGGCATGCCCTTCAATTTCAATTGCTTCCCTAAGTTTCCTGTGGTGGAAATGATCAACCCTAGAAATGAATTTGGATTCTTCAATGCAGATGTGGTGTTTTGATTTGTCTGCATGCTCAACAAGGGCTGATGTGTGGGAATGATTGTGTCTAATATAAAAAATATGTTCACTAATTCTTTTTTTAATACAGCTACTTGTTTCTCCAATGTAGGGGATAGCACAGGGGCATCGAACAAGGTAGACCCATTTATACGCTAGACAAGGTAGCAGGGTCTACCTTGTTCCCTGCTCCTGTGGTATCCCCTACATTGGAGAAACATGTAGGTCTATTAAACAGGGGATTAATGAACATGTTGTTGACATTAGACACAATTGTTCCCGCACATCAGCCCTTGTCGAGCATGAAAAGAAATTGAAACACCACATCTGCATTGAAGAATCCAAAATCATTTCTAGGGTTGATCATTTCCACCACAGGAAACTTAGGAAAGCGATTGAAATCGAAAGGCATGCCAGTAACCTTAATAGGGATGATGGATGGAAATTAAGTAAAAGTTGGATTCCAGCACTCTCCTCCTGACTCATCCTCCTTTCTTCTCCTTTCTCCCTTTGTTTCCTCCTTATATTTGTTCTATCTTCTTCTAGTTTTTTACCCTATTACCCTTTTTTTTCTTTCTGTGACTTCATAGGTCTAGTATGATCAGTCTTTTTTTTTTTACAAAAGAAATAAATTTTGTGCCTAATAATACAACTTAACCATTAATATTTTAGTTAACGTTTGTATCATATTAGATGGTCAAAATTAATAAATACTATTATTAAAGAAATTGATAATATTAATAAATTACCATAAAAATTTATTGAAATTTCATTTATTTATTTATTTATAGATACATTGTTTAGTTAAAAATATATTATTTTAAATTCTGAGAATTTTCCTAATGCTAGTTTTCCAATCTTATATATTCATTTATTAAGTCAAAACAATAATATAATATATATGAATCTACTTTCAATCATATATATATTATATATATATTATATATATAAGTTAAAATATTAATAGTTATTATAGCTTATATTAATATTTGTGTATGTGTGTGTGTGTGGTATATATAATATATAGATATATATATATGTATATATATAAATTAATATATATATATTAATTATATGTGTAATAATGTGTACATAATATATAATATATATTTATAGATATTGTTGTGTAATTAGTATAATATATATTGTGTAATATATGTGTATATATATATATATATATATATATATATAGTTCTAAGTTTAGGTACGTCCTTTTCTATTTATAACATTATAACATGCAAACTGAGAACACATACAACTCATCGGTGGCCACAGCTTGCCCAATGGGAAACCAAGCTTTTAACCACCTAAATATAACATAGGCCATCCAAAATTGGCATGTATGTAGTCTTTCAAGCCATGCTATGTAAACTGAACGATTGAGAATAGAGTTTTTATCTACTGTTCCTATGAACATTTAGAAATATAAAGAGACTTTCCGCTAAAAAAGAGCATAGTTCTATTCTAAAAATAGAAGAGACTATGTTTACTCATCCTGGTCTTCCTAGTCTGGTTCCACCATTGTTGGGTCCACTGCTGAACCCCCATGCACTGGTCTCCCATTTGCTATGCTTGGATGTTTCTCTCTATTCGGTCCAGTCCCTTGTCCTATTTGTAGAGCTAGAATTGAATGGTCTGCAGGTCTTTCTTGTAGTCAGGCATGTCTCTGGTTATTAAATTCTCTGGTTATTAAAGCCATACCCATTGAAACTTGCTCAGCTGCCTTGTAGAGTATCTTCTTCATGAGCCAATAAAGGTGCAGTGTCTACTTGTATTGAGAGATTCTACCCGTTGTGTTACCCGAGTCTGAACCATACCCCTCCACTCTTCCATTTCCTCCTCAGACTCCTCCTTCACTTCCACTTCCATGTCTTCAATTATTTCCCATGTACCTTCTTCTATATTTCGCATATAAGTGGTGGTCGCTTCCTGTATGGCTTCATCCATCAGTCGACGGCCTCTCCGTTTGTCAGGGGTATTCTATGGCCCTAGGCAGGTGCTTGTCTATCCTTGGTGACTGCGACCATGCCCTCGACCCCATCCGCGTCTTGCCCGAGCCATCTCCCTACTACCTTCTATCTGTTCACAGAACAAACAATAATGAGTTAAGATAAAATCCTCGCCAGTCCAAGTACCCATCCACTGTGGTTTGGGCAATTTGTTGGTGCACTTGCCTATACCCAGGTCACCGGGGAGACTATCCCCTCCCATCCCTCTGTTCCTCATTTCTTTTTCCTCTTGCAGATTTTTGGTATTCACTTCTCTTATGCATGTCTGCTCCCCCACTATGGTTCAACCTTCCCCTTCCCGAGTATTTCGTAGCACAGTAAAGCCATTAGCCATAATCACATCTACCCTCTCAATCACATCAGAGGGCTCCTCCTAAGGTGGCATTATCAGCTTACCGGGGTTCCCTTTCAGGTTTCCCTCCTAGTCACGCTTTCTTATGGCGCTCCTCATTAGTTTTATTTAATCGACTACTCTGCGTGGTGCCTCTACCCCAATTTTCCGTCCTCATTTCCTCTCTGCTTATTTCACAGGCTATAGGGTCCTTCATTCCCACTTTTTCATTACTTATGCCCTTACCCCTCTCCTAGTTCCAATCCCAGCTCTCGAGCTCTACCATATCCTGAGACCTAGACTGATCCCTCTTCTTATCTCCCTTGACAGGGCCGTTTTCATCCCCCCTTCCTCTAGTTTTAACCCCCCCAAGCATACTACCTAAGGTGGAAACAATAACAAGGGGAAACAATTTATATACTTGGTGGCACATTCCGTGCTCGCTGGTGTAATTTGTGGCTCCCTCGTCCCGCTCTGTCTTCATCTCCCTCGCCTTATATCCTTCCTCTCTGCTCTACTCCTTCTATACTCTCGATGCCACCACCCTGCTGTCTCGTCATGCCGTCATCCCCATCCTTCCCACCACTCTCCAGCCTGTCATTCCTTCTGCCATCTTGCCTTATCAAACAGCAGTAACTCTCCGCGCACCTATTAGCTCTCATCTGAGCTGCACTGGCCTATCCTCATTCCATCATACCTATGACATCGCCATTATGACACATTACCACCTTCGTCACCCCTATCAAGGGTTTATTATACTCCTTATGGTTTCTCTTTTGCCTTTTTCTCATCCTTCACTAATATATCACTTAGTGGAGATAGTCTTGTCTCACTTGGGTGTATGGACCAGGTTTTTTCTAGGTTGCCCAATTACGGTTCACTTCCCCAATTAGTGAGGAAGTTGGCTGCATTGTTGCCTTCCCTTTTAACATGCTTAATTATGATATATTAAAATTTGTTCATGATTTCACCCAACTACTGTATGAGATTCACTATTCTCCAGCTGTGACTAATCTTTTCCCAATTCGTTCTAGACTGCAACTTCCTCATCAAGCTAATGACCATTAGTGAATCCCCTTCCACTTATAGTTGGTTGTAACCCAACTTAACCACTATTTTGAGTCCTTGTCTATCCGCCATTAGCTCTGCTTCGTTGTTTCTCAATCTGCCTCCGTAAGCTACGTATATCAATCTAGTCCTGCCCTGACTGTCTTTGAAGATGTAGCCCATCCCTACATTACTTGCATTACCTTTGGAAGCTCCATCAAAGTTCATTTTGATGAAGCCTTCTGTTGGTCTACTATACCTCTGGGGCAGTACCCCCTGTGTGCTTATTCTTTTCCATCCCTTTTCTCCTACCATCTCTTTTGTTAAATTTAGCTTTCTCAAGATCCTAGTTTCTTGTGTCATGGTATTCCAGTCATCCGACTGCCATTCCTCTGCCAGTATGGTTTTCCTTATGTGCTCTATTATTCTTTACCATACCTTCTCTGATGTTATTTCTTCATTCTTGAATATCCTTCGATTCCTTTCCTTCCATATCATCCATAGAGTGAAACCTACAGCTAGCCCCCAGGCTCTATTGAGGATCGGGCTGATAAAATATCCATGGTCCCAGTGTTGCACCGTCTCTTTTATAGTTTGTGGGTTTCTATCCATTCTTCCAAAGACGTCAAGGAGAACATCCCATTAGCTTCTCACGAACCAACAAGAATTCAGTAAATGCTCTATGTTTTCATTTTGTATCTTGCAGAGTTCACAACGGGTAGGGCCCTGCATGCCTTTTTTTATATTTGACCCCATGTTAGTATCTAACCCTTGCAAGTTAAAAATAGAAAGTATGCCACTTTTGGCCACCATTTTCTTTCCTAGATTTATTTCCACAGGTGTTGATTACCTTCTTGTTTCGTTTTAGTCTTAAGGTCATATGCCTTCTTTACCGTGAAGCTACCATTAATTGTGTGACCCCATCGTAGGATATCATGTCCCTCCCTTACCAAAATCTTACGCGATGTCATTTCCTCCATATAGTTCCCTTTCTGTTCTTCTTCAATATTTTTTCCCCAATCATCTGGATTTTTCCATACTCTCCAATTCTCTTCTTTGTGGTCTTCTTTCCGATAGTCCTTCACTTGATTTAGCCCTGCATCTTGTGAAGCCTATTGAGTAGTTTTGAGTTACTATTTTTCCAGTAGTTTGTCCCATTGTTGCCATGCCTCATCCCAAAATTTTGCACTTTTACCATCTCTTATTTCCCAAAAGGCATGATTTGTGATTAGGTCTTTGTTCTCACTGGCCAAGTTCCAGACATTGGAACCTCTTTGTTTCTCTGTATTTCTCAAGATCTCCTCTGGTTTTACTGGCATATTGTACTTCTTGGCCCATATCCTCTTCCAGAGACCCTCCCATCCTAACATACACTTCCACCATAATTTTGCTCCCATGATTTGTTTTATGAGGTATGGGTCCTTCAATCCTAAACCTCTGTCTTCCTTTTTTCTGGTCAACCCTTGCCAGGACATTAATGCCCATTTTTTCTATTGCTGGGTGCCTCCCCATATAAATTTCTTCACTATTTCTACCATTTTGGTGCAAGCTCCTTTCGGTGCTGTGATCCTCGAGAGTTGGTATATTGGTATGGATTGAAGAACTGCTTTAACTAGGACTATTCTTCATGCCAGGTTCAAAGATCAGAATGCCCAGTTGTTTATCCTTCTTTGCAATTTCTGTAAGGTATGATGCCAATTATCAAGTTTTAAAGATTTGATTGTCAATTGGATACCTAGTTACTTGGTTGGGAGCTCTTCCACCTGAAAGCCCATCAATCTTGATAGAAATGCTTTGACATTGGTTGGTGTGTTAAAAAATTAAGCACTAGATTTCTCTTTGTTGATCTAAGTGCCTGAGGCTTCCATAAACAAATCCAATATAGTCTTCAACCTTTTAACTTCCCTCAATGACACATGGTATAATAGCATTATGTCATCCACAAACTGTTGATGGGTGATTGGGAGATCATTCCCCCATGCCCTAATACCTTTGATCTTGTTCCCTTGCACCTCTTTTTTGATATACTGCCCTAGACCTTCAGCTTCTATAATAAAGAGGAAGGGAGATAGAGAGTCCCCTTGTCTTAGCCCTCTTGAAGCATTGAAAGTGTCCGTCGGGGTTCCATTTAGAAGGATTGAGAAGAACAGTGTGGATATCATTCCTGAGATCCAATCTACACATCTTCTAGATAAACCAAAAGCTTCCATTACTTTCCTTAGGTAGTCCCAATTCAATCTATCATAAGCTTTGGATAAGTCTAATTTAAACATCACCCCTACTAGGTTTTTGGTTTTTAACAAATGTACCACCTCCTGAGATACAATCAGCCCATCTAGAATCTATCTTCCCTCTACAAAGCCTATTTTTTCAGGGGATATGATGCTAGATAGAATGAGTTTCAGTCTCTTAGCAATTATTATAGAAATAAATTTATAAATAACATTATGGAGGGCAATCGATCTAAAACCCTTAGGTTCATTAGACTGAGAAGATTTAGGTATGAGGGTAAGGAGAGTCGCACTGAGACTAGGACATACCTTTTGGTTCCTCCTAGATTCTTCTGCCACTGCTACAATGTCTTTACCTATAAATTTCCAAGCTGTTTGGTAGAATTCCACTGTGAAGCCATCTGATCTCGGGCCCTTTTTTTTCTAAGCCCTTTCACCACTTCCTCAACTTCCTCTAACGTGACTACTCTCATTATGGAAATATTTTCATCTCTAGATATTTTCCTAGGGATCTCATTACATATTCGGCGGACTGCCTCTTGTCTATCAACTTGAGGTTTAGTTCATAGGTTTTTATAGTAATTCACCTAGGTCTCCTCGATTTCCTCATGTTGGGTTTGTCTTTCCCCTACTTCATTCTTCAAGGAGAAGATTATGTTGCTCTGCCGGTGTTGGATCATTTCTTTGTGGAAAAATCTAGAGGTTTTTCGCCCTCTTGCAGCCAATTCAATCTTGACTTTTGCCTCCATAATATCTCTTCTTGCTTCCTTCGTTCCTCTAGTTGGCTGACTATTCTACTTTCATATGATATTACCATATAAATTGATATCATTAAATTATTATTTTATAATATCGAAATTAAATAATTATTTATCACATAAAAACTAGGTTTTTGACCAAATTTTGAATTATTAAATAGATAATCCCTTACCTTTTTCTTAAATAATATTTTACTAATGGCTAGTTGCTAATGGCTAACTCTGGCCAATGATGCATCCATGCTATTTATTCCTTCAGATCGATTGATTTCTCACCTTGTCCTAAATATGAACCACATTATTTGACTCGAAATGTTGATGAAACCCTAACAAAGTGATTAATCCGAAAGACTTATATCTATGTATTAAAAATACTTAAAAGAATATTTTCTAAGCACCATAAAAATAGGCATACTACCCTCTTTAACACATTATAGGTTGATTGGGTAAAACCCAAAGTTACAATCGTTAATTCTCCCTTTTCCTTATGTAGAGAAGAGAAGAAAATTTACCTCTTAATATTTTCTTACCTTCTCTTCAATTGCATCCACAAGTATAGGAAGTCAAATACCCCTATCTACAAAAAAAGAATCAATTCCTCGCTTAAATTGGAATAAGAACGAGAACAATCTTAATGCAAATTGCATCAAAGTCGATAGATTTCAAAACGTTGGTTTGATGGAAAATAATCTTCTAATAGAAATATTCATGTAGGTGACCCAGTTCCTAAGTGGGACAAGGCACGCGAGTCCTCCTCTAGCTCTCAGTTTTATTCTTTTTCTTTGGATTTTATCCGTGCAACTTCTTCTTCATCTATTATTCACCTTTCTTCTTCTTCTTGCTTCTACCTTTCTTTCTCCAATCTCTTCTTCTCTCGTTCTTCCCTCTACTTTGGTTCCACTTCCTGCATCCTTTGTTTCCTCTTCTTCTCTGCCATGATGGCTACTTTAAGTATGACTGGATCTCCTTTCATCTTGCAGCTTCGTTCTCCCCCTAGATTTTGCAAAAAATCATTTTTCCCTTGTCGCACACTGCATTATGGTTTTGTGCTGGTGCTGCCTCTTGAGTGATTTCTTTCTGCAGAGTAACCTGTGATGTTCCAATGAAGCTTACTGGTTCATTGCACTCAAAGGCATTATAACAATTCTTCCATATTTCCTCCTCCTGGCAATGAAAGGTCCCACTTAGCCACTAGAAATGAATCCTCACATATAGGTCTCTACAAATATTTTGGTGATTGTACGGATTGAAGTGTATAGTACATAACACAAAATTTTATATTTCCTTTCCTTTGGTATCCACGACTTTCAAATTCTTGATCTCGTACAATCTAATTTTCATAGGAAGACTTGGTCAAGGTTCTTTCTTCTTCCTCTACAAAGCTATTGAAAAACATCTCGAGAAATGATACAATCTTCTTGCATGAATAAATCACTCATGGCATACCTTGGTAAAAGATGTTGAGGCTTCTGTCCTCCAAGCACCCTGAGAAAGTGAAATCGGTAAGGAAAACCAATCTGCTATTTGCGGCATAGCTTCCATTGCCCCTTGTGACATGCAAGGTTGATATTCCTCAAAGATCGACTTGTATAACAGAATGAAGCAGTGATCAGCTATATTTTCCATTTCCCCTCTAACGTTTCACTCTAAAAGAAGCTTGCAATGAATGTCCACGACAAGGTCTCATGCTGTCAAAATCCAATTCATGCTAGGGCATGCATTGTGTGTGTAGAATGCATCCAACAGATATGTAAACATGTAAAATATAGCTTTCTTGCCCTCGAGAGGATTTATGGAATTGGCTACATGGATTTTCAACTTTTCAGCCAACAAATATGACTAATTGTAGAATTGAGGCTTCTGTCATCCATCAAATTTGTAAGAAAAGCTTTGGCGTAAATCACATGAAAAAGATCTTTGTCGACGCGTTTCGAACCAACTAGTGTGGTTCATCATCAGGACAAGTGAAGAAACAAATCTGGCATAGCATGTTAAATAGACTGACCAGAGACTCCAACGGCTACATAACGGCTAATTAACGGCTAATTTGGACTCTAAGGCCAGGTCAAAATTATATTAATAAATTTAATATTATTTTTTATTTTAATAATCTTAAGATTAATAATATATTACCCTACTTCTATAAATAAGTAAAAATTAGGTATAATAAAGGCCAGGTCAAAATTATATTAATGAATTTAATATTATTCTTTTATTTTAATAATCTTAAGATTAATAATATAATATTCTATTTCAATAAATACGTAAAATTAGGTACAATGAGTACTAATGTTATTAGGATATAAATAAATATATAATTTACTGGTAAGTTTAAAGCCTTAAAATTTTAATTCATTAATTTATTTACTAAATATATCTATAAATTAGTTTGTTAAGGTAAACGAAGAGAATTAATAATCATGATGGTTATTTTTAAAAGTAAAGTTAATTTGTATTTATTAATTATCATAATTATCAAGAAAATCTAAAAGTTAATAGGATTGTTTATTAAATAA
>APFE030051847.1:15041-32184 GCA_000404065.3 Pinus taeda | reverse complement strand
CCGCTATATATATCAATATAAAAAATACATGTAATAGAGGAGACTCTATTATGGGAACAGAAAGAGAACCTCCTGGAAGAGTGACATAGAGACACAGGAGGAGAAGGACCGGAAAAAATTTCAAGGGAACCCTAGATCAGGGCGGAAGAGGAAGAATCAAAAGGCATCAGGGGGGACGATGCAAGCACAACAAAAGAACAAAGGGGCGGGGGGGAGAAACACTAAGAAGACAGGGCGGGGATCCAACACCTACTTACCTTCCAGCCATCATCTCTGTTCAGGTTGATAAGCCTTTTTTCAATTTCTATAGCTTCCCTTAACTTGCGATGATGGAACTGAGCCACCTTGGCAATCACCTTGGCCTCTTCTATACAGACATGATGCCTGGTCTTGTCTACATGCTCTGCTAAGGTTGAAGACTTAGTTCTCCCATGCCTCAGGTCAGCTGCATGCTCGCATATCCTTTTCTGGGTGGAGCGCCTTGTTTCACCTATATAGGGCGTCCCACATGAGCAAGGAATCAAATAAACACCCTTCATGTCCATAGGGTTAACAGGATCTTTTACCGACCTAAGGGAGTTGCGAATGGTTTTGAGGGGCCTGAAGGTTGAGGGAATGTCAAATTTTCTGAGGATCCGAGCTATCTTGTCTGTGGTCCCCTGGATATAGGGAAGATGGACACCTAGATAGCATTCCTTAGGTTCTTTCTTCTTAACCGCATTTTTAGAGGCTTTAAGGAAAGCTTTCCGACCCAGGTGCCTACTATATCCATTTTCCACAAAGACATCAAGGAGGTGGGATCTCTCTCTATCCAGGCTCTCCTTATCTGAAATTTTGAGGGCACGAGTGGCCAGGGTGTTAAGAACACCCATCTTCTGAGCGGGGAAATGATGGGAATCGGTGTGAAGATACTGCTCTATGTGAGTTTTCTTCCGGAACACAGAGTGGGAGAGAGATCCATCTTCCTTCCTAGAAATACAAATATCCAGGAAAGGGAGGCTACCATTGACCTCTTTTTCCATGGTGAACTTACTAGCTAAGGACTGACCATTGAGGTGATTGAAGAAATGATCAAGCTCCTCGTGGGCATGAGGCCAGATGACATTAGTGTCATCTACATATCTTTTCCAAAGCTTCGGAAGCAGACAAGCTGAGGCTAGAGCTTTGGCCTCGAAATCTTCCATAAAAAGATTGGCCACAATCGGGGAGAGGGGGGAACCCATGGCAACACCACATGTCTACTCAAAGAACTCACCTTCGAAATAGAAGAACGTGGAAGTGAGACAAACCTCGACCAGATGAGGGGTATCTGGATCTGTTAGGTGATAGATCACTTCCAAGGCCTCTTTTATAGCGATGCAAGTGTACGAGGAGACCACATCAAAGCTGACAAGAATGTCTTCCGGATTAAGCCTAATTTCCTTGAGATCCATAATGAAGGATGCAGAGTCCTTCACGAAGGACTCAGTGCGTCCAACCAGGGGCTTGAGCTTAAGAGCCATAAACTTGGCTAGAAGGTAGGTCGGACAACCGATGGTGTTGACAATACGCCTCAGAGGTGCTCCTTCCTTAGCTATTAAGTTCACCATAGAAAAAGAGGTCAATGGTAGCCTCCCTTTCCTCGATATTCTTATTTCTAGGAAGGAAGACAGATCTCTCTCCCACTCTGTGTTTCGGAAGAAAACTCACACAGAGCAGTATCTTCACGCCGATTCCCATCATTTCCCCGCTCAGAAGATGGGTGTTCTTAACACCCTGGCCACTCGTGCCCTCAGAATTTCGGATAAGGAGAGCCTGGATAGAGAGAGATCCCACCTCCTTGATGTCTTTGTGGAAAATGGATATAGTAGGCACCTGGGTCGGAAAGCTTTCCTTAAAGCCTTTAAAAATGCGGTTAACAAGAAAGAACCTAAGGAACGCTATCTAGGTGTCCATCTTCCCTATATCCAGGGGACCACAGACAAGATAGCTCGGATCCTCAGAAAATTTGACATTCCCTCAACCTTCAGGCCCCTCAAAACCATTCGCAACTCCCTTACGTCGGTAAAAGATCCTGTTAACCCTATGGACATGAAGGGTGTTTATTTGATTCCTTGCTCATGTGGGACGCCCTATATAGGTGAAACAGGGCGCTCCATCCAGCAAAGAATATGCGAGCATGCAACTGACCTGAGGCATGGGAGAACTAAGTCTTCAGCCTTAGCAGAGCATGTAGACAAGACCAGGCATCATGTCTGTATAGAGGAGGCCAAGGTGATTGCCAAGGTGGCTCAATTCCATCATCGAAAGTTAAGGGAAGCTATAGAAATTGAAAAAAGGCCTATCAACCTCAACAGAGATGATGGATGGAAGGTAAGTAGGTGTTGCATCCCCGCCCTGTCTTCTTAGTGTTTCTTCCCCCCCGCCCCTTTGTTCTTTTGTTGTGCTTGCATCGTCCCCCCTGATGCCTTTTGATTCTTCCTCTTCCGCCCTGATCTAGGGTTCCCTTGAAATTTTTTCCGGTCCTTCTCCTCCTGTGTCTCTATGTCACTTTTCTAGGAGGTTCTCTTTCTGTTCGCATAATAGAGTCTCCACTATTACATGTATTTTTTATATTGATATATATAGCGGATGATTGTATATTCTCCTTGATTTGCTTATGAGTACTATTATTAATATTATCATTCTTCTTAATCGTAGATATATCCATTGGTCATATATATATATATATAGTATATATATATATATATATATATATATATATATATATAATTTCAGTTATTATTCAAATTGGATTTCATTGATAGGGGGCCTTCACCTTCTTGGTTATTTAATTATTTAATGCATCCATGAGGTTATTATGTTTTCATAGGGAGTTATTATTTATCCTTGATTCTAATTTGGTTTATTGTATTGCATTTATACTTTTATATTATTATTACAACTATTCCTAGTTTATTTTATTTTAGTTATTTTCTTAGCAAATCATCTCTCTAAGTTAACAATAAAAAGTATGGTATATCTTGATTAGTATTCTAATATAAATAATATATATATATATATTATCTCATTAAATAAATTAAATTATTTAATAAACAATCCTATTAACTTTTAGATTTTTCTCGATAATTAGGACCATTAATAAATACAAATTAACTTTATTTTTAAAATAACCATCATGATTATTAATTCTCTTAGTTTACCTTAACAAACTAATTTATATATTTAGTAAATAAATTAATAAATTAATAATTTAAGGCTTTAAACTTACCATTAAATTATATATTTATTTATATCCTAATAACATTAGTACTCATTGTACCTAATTTTACATATTTATAGAAATAGAATATTATATTATTAATCTTAAGATTATTAAAATAAAAGAATAATATTAAATTCATTAATATAATTTTGACCTGGCCTTTATTATACCTAATTTTTACTTATTTATAGAAGTAGGGTAATATATTATTAATCTTAAGATTATTAAAATAAAAAATAATATTAAATTTATTAATATAATTTTGACCTGGCCTTAGAGTCCAAATTAGCCGTTAATTAGCCATTATGTAGCCGTTGGAGTCTCTGCTCAATCTATTTAACATGCTAGGCCAGATTTGTTTCTTCACTTGTCCTGACGATGAACCACACTAGTTGGTTCGAAACGCGTCGACAAAGATTTTTTTCATGTGATTTACACCGAAGCTCTTCTTACAAATATGACTAAATTAATGGTTTACCTTCATTCAAAACCTAGTTCATAAAAAATGCCCACCCTTATTGAAAAGTCTCGATGCTCTATTGATCGTAGGTTCTGCAACATATAATGATCAAGAGATGATAGGCCCTCCTGAGAGATTTTTTCTTGTAGGTGTGGTGGGTTTCTAACACAAATTTTTTGGCTCTTTTAAAAATATCCTTAGTTCTCAAGTAGTTGATGGTAGCATAAATCTATGAATCCATGAGAGATTCCAACTCCGACAAATGAAACTTGAGATGATAGTCTGGTGATAGAAAATAAGTAGGCCTTTGTGTGCTGACATTGTTCATAGTCATAGTCTTTGGATCTATATGATAATATATCCAACTGACAATGTCTGCACATGGGAAATACAGATACCTACATGCAACCTTATGTAACCCTAACTTTTGGACATTACCATACACCTATCAATCTTTAAGGTCTTCTTTGAAGATTCTTATTGAGAATTCTTCATTCAATTTATTCCATGTGATATCTGATTCCTTTTCTATAAACAATTGACTATCTATGTAACCTGGAAAGTTCATTTGCATACTCTCAATTTCCTCCCTGGTGCTTCTTTATGTGGTGTCCTTCGAAGCAGATCTCTTTGGTTCGATAATGCCAGTGATTGATGAAGAGAAGTTCTCATCAACTACAATATCTATAGGAGGAAAATGCACTCATGGAAAAGACAAATTGGCTTCAGAAAATCAACTTACAAATTAAGATCATAGCAACAATTAGTGGTATCACTAGGAAAATTACATAATTTTTGAGGTGAAGGAGGGAGATTAGCTGCTTTAACTATGCATTTCATAGTCTCAGCAACTAGTGGTGTAGCCCGAGGCTAGAGACTACACAATGCATAGTTCTTCCTAAGAAAATTGATGTGGAGACTATGCAATGCGTAGTATCAACAGCCAGGGGATGGGCTTGCACCCTAGAACTAAGTAATGCATAGTTGGGCCAACCAGGTATTGTGCATTCTATAGTCTTATAGGAAATACTGATATCTTGAACCCTGGATTTGCGCAGTGACCAACTAGACAATTAAGGCACTGACCAAGGGATGCGTAGATCTTCCCAGTAAGAGTGTGGGAAACAAGAATATTTGAGTGATGGTGGAAGTTAGAGTTTAGATCTGAATAAGTATGGATATATTAGTGAAACAAAAGTGCAGAAAATCAACAAGCAAAAGGAAAACCAAACATGCATGGAGATTCATCAAAACGACGAGAACTAATTGTAAAAAATAAGAAAACTAATGCGACACTTATGAGAGGAAAATGGCGAACCAAAACAACATTTGTAAAAGATAATATACATTAGAATGTTGGCAACCATGAAAAGAAACAAGAAAAACAACACCAACAGAAGCCATAAAACAAAAAGCGACAGAAAAAATGACAAAAGATGACAAAAGAAAAATGCACCCGGAAAAGCACCACATACTCCACTAAAGGCTCCTTGATCTCCTTGGGAATTCTAGAGCTCCACAATTAAATATAAAAATGAGTTATAGGGGCATCCATTATATAGATCTATACTGATTAGGGTTTATGACACTATTATTGGGAAATCTAGTGTCCATTCCAAGCTGCTAGTCCCACTAAGATAGGTACCTATCTTAGAAACAAACAAACTAGAGTTACTTGTGTTTTCCTTTATGAGAAGTAGATGAGAGAGAAGCAGAGAGTACCAAGCTCAGTCTTTTTCTTGGCTCCTTGCTTGTTTCCTCTCCCCTTAGGCAGATCTTTCCTGCTCCTTCCTTGCTTGTCTCGCTTCAAAGAACACTTGTAGAGTCAAAGCAGCATAATACCATCAAAGCACAAAGATCTAAAATCATAAACAATAGAGGACCAGATATATATTGACCACACAAATGAATATATCAACTCAGACATACAAGAATGTGGAGGAAAACTCAAATAGCTTTATTGATAGAAAGAGTAGAAGAGAGGATTACAACCCATTGATCTAACCCAACGTCATCCTCCCAACATGAAAGCCCTTCTTCACCTCATGAAAAGCTTAGATCACCCAACACTATGATGTTCCACCAAGAAACCAATAGCACTTCCTTACAAAAGACAAGATTCCAACCTCTGGATCTCTGGGATGAGGGATCGATATATAGATGTTTGCAGATGGGTGAGTCAGCTTCTGGTTTTTTGATTAGTGTCATTTCTCTGATAGTTCTCAATTCCACTTTGAGATTTCATGATCTCTTACTCATCCCTGGACGAATTTAGAGAGGCAAGTGTCACAGGAGAAGTTTCTGGAAGATTCCATGATCATCCACCTTTCAAACTGTCTCTACCATTTGTATACTCTCACCCATCGCACCCCATAGAAGGTATTTTCAGTATGCATCACACCCCTCGTGTGCATTAGGTGGGATGCGTCGCACTTTAAGCATGGAGCAGGTGAGATGGTCTAGTTTTGACCAGTTCTGAGCAGTTTTTCATGGAGAACTTCTGGGAGATGATGTAATCAGCTGACCTTGCTCCTTGAGTGTATGAAACGACACTTTTAGGGACTTAGAAGCCCTTGGTTTATGGACATATGTGATTGGGGTTGTAGTGCCCAAATATGTCTATAATAGTTGCCCCCTAAAGCATGAGGTCGTAAATCTTTTTGATGTCAAGTGAAATGCTTTATCATGAGGATCCAAGGTTTTTTGCATTGGAAGGTGACCTATAATAAGATACAATACAATACATTATATTCATAATACTTTCATGATCTAGCTGCGGCGGGCATTCCCATGCGTAGCTTTATAAATTCATTTTCATGTACATAGGACAGACAAATGTCTGTGTGGCAAATAGATGATTCTGGTAGAGCCATCATCCTTTGGCTTGGATGATTATCTGTGGAGAAATGATGAACATTTGATGGCTTTATTTTCCTGAATATATCGCAAACTGGATGGATGATACTAGATCTCGGGTCTTCAAAACACGTTCAATATTCACCCGAAGTACAAGTCGATCCATGTGAAAAGATGTTATGGAGTCGAACATGGAAAGACATCACCTGATTACCAGCCAATGATGTAAGCTGTTAATAGGCGCGAGAGGAATCACCGATAATGATGATGGCCCTCAAGGTATGACAATACAATTCACGTGGTGTGAAAGTGGGACTTGGCGTCGAAAACCACGTAAAATATTTCAGTCGAAGGCCATTGATGTAAACTTGTCGCCAAAAGTGAGAAACTTGCCATTAAGGCATGCAAGCTTCAAAGTACTAAAAGGGTTGTTCCTAGGTCGACTTCTTGGATAACGAGCTGATGTCAACAAGAAGTGACCCATCGTAGGAGGGCATTAATAAATCCTACATCTATGACACAGAATGGAGCAAATGGTTTTGTGGAGGTGAAAACGATCTGATGATACAAGGTTCAGGGTGGCGGTCATGTATGAATGAAGCGTGAAGGTATTGCAGCGGATGAGACATAAGCTGGGTTGCTGAATTCTCTGAGCAATTTCTCTTGAACATATCGGTGGCACTGAAATGGATTGGTAGCATTAACCCCAAAAATGGAATGTACGGTGGACCAATGGTAATGTGACCGGCGAATGGAATAACCAAACCCCACTCAATCATGGTGATGGAGTGAAAGTGTCATGTTCAAGAGCGACTTGCTACCAATAAAGTTTGTTCAAGTT
Source organism: Pinus taeda (assembly GCA_000404065.3). Taxonomy (NCBI): domain Eukaryota; kingdom Viridiplantae; phylum Streptophyta; class Pinopsida; order Pinales; family Pinaceae; genus Pinus; species Pinus taeda. The sequence continues at coordinate 24,783 of APFE030051847.1, read as the reverse complement.
TCCTTCCCAATTTTTCCCCAATCATTGCTGACCAGTACCTCTTTATATTTGTCAAGCTTGAGGAGGATAACATATGCTTGTTCTATAATTTTCCCTTAGGGCAAACCCATCGCTATGTTTTAACGAGCCTAGCAACAGTGAAACTCTCTCTTGTCTGCATGGACAAGTTTGTCGCTATTGTTTTAATGAGTTTAATGACAAAGATAACTCGGTCCTTTTCGATTTTAAAGAGTCTGAAAAGAGATGGAAAGGAAACTCCAGTAGTCCTCTTTCGTCATATAATCCCTTAAGTCCAAAAAGGTATAAAATAATACGAAAGGGATGAATTTTCAATAATTTTAATGAGCCGAACAACACAAGCGCTCGAACTTTTTGTGTAATGATCCCTTAGGTCCAAAAAGATTAAAATCTAGAGGAGGGATAGCACTTCCCATCTCTTTAACGAGTTGGAGAGGCCAATTTCTCGGCAATCTTTTCATATTTTACTTAAAGGAGACTCATTTTTTGAGGAACGAGTGATATTTTCAGGTAGCAACTGGTTCCAGGTAAGGTTTGGAAATTTCCAATCACGGCAGTGTGAAGAAGGTGGCTAACAGAATCACTCGTCGTAGTTGTTCCTCAAAAGGGGTAAACAATCAAATGGAGGCGTATAATCGGCTAAAACAGAGTGGAGGTGATGGTAAGAACACGACCAAGGCACAAAAGTTGATGATAATGCGATCGCAATGGTTATTTACCAAAGGTGGGTTCACTTTTTAATGAGCTTAAACTCTATTGGAACATATGCTCATTGCTAGGTTTATTTTTTAACGAGCTTGAACTTCGCGTAAAACTTCTTGTGCCAGTCATATAATAAGAATGCCTCATCGCTAGGTTCATTCTTTAGGGAGCTTGCCCCATTGGAAACTTTGCTCCGTATCCTTTCATTATGCAAGCTAGGAACGACCAATCCTATGAGTATAAAGGGTTAGGAACCTACAAACTAAGAAAATAAATGGTCTCTTTTCACTTGCATGCAAAAAGGTTTGCATGCCCCCAGGTATAGTGAAATAGAGTTTCTAGGCTACCATATAGAAGTTCTTGCATCCACAAGATGGTTCCATCTACGCAGCAGACAGAAACACTTCCTCAGCTTATTCCATCGGACAAAGGTGATTCTAGCTCCAATAACCTAACCTTGATGAGGGAATCTTATTCCAGTCTAATCCCATTTTCCTAAACAGACGGGTGTGTTATACTAGTCATATAGCCTTAGCGGAAACCCACCCTATACCCAAAGTTTTTCTACCGAAGAAGACCAAGGTGCATGCCCCCCTAGGTTTAGTCACATTCACTAAATCACTCGCATTCATTAGGTGGATTAACTGGAGATTGATGAGATATTCCTTGCGTAGAAAGACCAGTTAGGGATGGCATTTGATTATTATCTATGTGTGAGCCGGGGAATGAAAGATGGTCTACAAGATGGACCATTCCGCCTTCATGCGGAAAACACATTAATCGAAAGAGTGGGGAAACAATAGCTCCCATCCTATAAATGTAGTCACGCCCAAGGAGTAGATTGTAATCTAAAGGTCCTTGGACTACCACTACATTCAGATAAATGGTTTTCCTTCTCAGAGTTATACGAAAATTTGGAAGGATCCCTAACGGTCAACAGGTTCCTTTGTCCAAGCAGTTGAGGAAAGGATACTCACATAAGCCCCTTCATCTATGATAATACCGACCATGACCATTCTGTAAGCTTGTACTATTACTTGGAATGGTACATTAGATGGTAGACAGGGTCTGCCTAGTAGGTTCCAATCAAAGGAAATGACTAGGCTTCTTGGAGGTGGGACTGAATAAACGGTTAGATACGTCTCCGACAAATTTCCATCCTACCGTAAAGGAACGGGTAGATTGCCTCCATGTTTATCAGAGCTTGTGTTTATGAAGAGAATTTGAATGGTGTCGTTCTTATTCTCCTTGGTGATTGTATCATCTGAAGGTGGGCCTTCTGAAGACAAGACTGGGTCGACTGTCGTCTCGACCAGTTGACTTTGGTCCGGTGTGGACTCAAAGGGTTTATCTTCAATGATAGATGCTTCAACTAACCACAAAGTTATGTCAGTCAGATTTTCAACTAGCGATGGACTCGAAAAGAGTTTCTTGTATCCAGGAGGAAGTCGTAGTGGTGAAGCAGGATGGTTATCCAAGACTCTTTTAGCTTCGTCTAGGAAGGGACAATGGTGGATGGCATGATCTCCTTCACACAGTCTACAAGGAAATTTATATTTTCCTTTCTATCCATTGACTTCATTTTCACTATTTAACGATGTACTCTCAACATGATCGTCAGAGGTTGACGACACCGGATCGTGCAAATGCGGAGACTAGTCCCTCAAGATCCATGGGATGCAAGGACAATCTCGATGATAGTGGTCTCATTTGCAAATGACACATGGAGATTTAGGTTTGGACAGTGCAGTGTGTGGATTTTCACCAGACGATGCAAGGTTGCCCCCTTTCGCCGTTGGCTTCTTCTTCTTCTCCTCCTTCTCTTTCTTCTTCTTCTCAGTTACTTGGTTTTTAGTTTTACCAACTTTACCAAGCGAAGAGGAAGAAGGAGAGGGAGAAATAAATGAAGCAGATAGTTGGGGAATAACTTCAGTACCATCCGTTTGCTCATTTTATTGCTCGGGAATTACGGTTCTTTGAACGATAGAGGTTGAGAAGATCCATATTGGCAGGCCAATTGTCAGTCCTGGAAGGGATAATGTGGCCATATGAGGTGCACCAACATCTCCCCAAGAGGAGAAAGGACTAGAATTTCCAACAAGGGGAAATCCTTTGTTGGTGGACTCCATTTTCTCAACCTAAGACCAACGAGCGAATAATGACGTTATTTCGATTAAAATAAATTCTATGACGCTTTGACACAACTTGCTTTTTCAAATTTTAAGAGTCGAGAAAAAGCTAAAGATGACACTAGTCGCCTTCGATTTTTAATGAGCCTAAAGTGACAAGTGCTCAGATGGACCTTTTCTTTTAAGGAGTCTAAAAAGGAACGAAAGAGACTACTCTGGAAATATAGACAGATGGATTACCAAACCAATCGCAAAACTGCAGAATACATTTTATGGTACAGCAGTAAATCTTCCCAAATGTTGTGTTCAGTGCATTACGATCGATAGGGCGGCAGACATGGCTTCCTAAGGATAAAGGATATAGCCTATTGTGGTCTCCTAATATATACTCGACGGTACATGGGAGCACAAGTCTATACTGGCACTTGTTGTCTCAAAGAGGAGGAATCACCCAACTTACGATGAAAGCGATAGTTACCAAGCTTTACGACGCTGGAATACTTCTCTAGCCTAGACTTCTAAATGTTATACATTATGTTCCAAAGCATTTTTATGTTCATTGAATTTATTTTACAATTGATCTTTCTTAAGAAGTTGGCCTTTGAGGTTCATCGCTTGATGTAGATATTCAATTCCTAAATATGCAATCTAAGATGATAAACAGTCGTTTACTCTTCTTTTTGCAATGAAACCCCTAGCTACTAAGGAAAGAGAAGTGAGATTCTTTCAACATAGAGCAGAGAGCACACACTAGATTCACTGTCCTAAATCAAAATCAACAAGCAGTCTAAATGGAAATGCACATGCATGTATTTGTTTTCTGCTTTATTAATGTGTGAATGACAAAAGAATGCTAAGTACAAATCTGAACTATATTTTCTCTCAAAGAGACAGTACTAAAAAATTTATCTTCAAAAGACAAAAGGAAGACGAAGATGACACTTTGCGATTTCGAATTCAAAAAACTAATGGAAGACTACTTTGCAATTCTGAATTCAAAAAATGAAAGGAAGGCTAAGATGACGCTTTGCGATTTCAAATTTAAAAAATGAAAGGAAGACTAAGATGACACTTTCAACTTCAATTTGAAAACTGCTTTCGACACTTGAAATACTATTAATTTAGACTAGATACAAGAGTAACAGTGTAATCGACCATCAAAAGAGTAGAATTCTTTTCTTTGACTGAAAATGACACTTGTGACACTTCCAAATAAAAAGACAACAGTTCGATTAAGCTACTTCTTTGTAAAGGAGAACTGTAAATGGTGAAAAATACATAGAAACATTCACAATTCTTTGTACAATGGAGGCTTAATGATGCAAAGGAAGGGAGTTTCAATAGTGGTATACTGATCATAGATAGCAAAACTCCTGAATAACGGTAAAGAGAGTGAAGAAAAAACCAAAATCTGGAGGCAGAAATAGTATTATCTAATCATCGCACCTATAACACAGGGAAACAGGGATGCATCTCACCTACTACACACGAGAGGTGCGATGCATCTAGATTGTCAAAAGGAGACAATGTGATGGTCCAGGGACGAGACTTTAACTTGGTTTTTGGTCACAGTTTGCAGCTTAGTTCAGGGATTTATGTTGAGCTAATGATAGTCAATAAATACAAAGCATAGGGGTTGATCTAATGAGGTTACTTGAGCCACCACCAGGGCAATTAGGATGTTTGCAAATCAATTTTTCAGTTTATAAACAAAACCCGAAGATAGATTGAAGCAACATTGATCTACTTTGCACTTGCATATCAAATGTAGTTCGAAGGCTAGCTGGCTTAACTTCAGGCTCTGTCTGTAGTTTATAAAGAAAACAAATATAAACAAGCAAACAAGCTATTCGCTCCCCAATGAGGTCACCATTGTGTTATTGGGAAATCTAGTGTCCATTCAGAGATGCTAGTCCCACTAAGACGGGTAGCTATCTTAGAAATAAACAAACTAAAGTTACTTGTGTTTTCCTTTATGATAAGTAGATGAGAGATAAGCATAGAGTACCAACCCCAGTCTTTCGCTTGGCTCCTTACTTGTTTCCTCTCCCCTTTGACATATCTTTTCTGCTCCCTCCTTACTTGTCCTGCTTCAAAGAACACTTGTAGAGTCAAAGCAGCATAATACCATCAAAGCACTAAGATCTACAATCATAAACAATATAGGACTAGATATATATTGACCACACAAATCCATATATCAACTCAGACATACAAGAATGTGGAGGAAAACTCAAATAACTTTATTGATAGAAAGAGTATAAGAGAGGATTACAACCCATTGATCTGACCCAACGTCATCCTCCTCGCATGAAAGCCCTTCTTCACCTCATAAAAAGCTTAGATTACCCAACACTATGATGTTCCACCAAGAAACCAACAACACTTCCTTACAAAATACAAGATTCCAGCCTCTAGATCTCTGGGATGAGGGATCCATATATAGATGTTTGCAGGTGGGTGAGTCAGCTTCTGGGTTTTTGATTAGTGTAATTTCTCTGATAGTTCTCAATTCCAATTGGATATTTCATGATCTCTTACTCATCCTTGGGCCAATTCAGAGAGGAAAGTGTCACAGGAGAAGTTTCTGGAAGATTCCATGATCATCCACCTTGCAAACTGTCTCTACCATTTGTTTACTCTCGCCCATTGCACCCCATAGAAGGGCTTTTCAATATGCATCACACCCCCAATGTGCATTAGGTGGGATGAGTTGCACTTTAACCATGGAGCAGGTGATATGGTCTAGTTTTGACCAGTTCTGAGCAGTTTTTCATGGAGAACCTCTGGGAGATGATGTAATCAGCTAACCTTGCTCCTTGAGGGTATGAAACAACACTTTTAGGGACTTAGAAGCCCTTGGTTTATGGACATATGTGATTGGGGTTGCAGTGCCCAAATATGTCTATAACGGACGCACACACCTAAAATCAAGGAAAACTTGACACTTGGTGGAAAGTTCCAAAAATAGTATGTGTGCCACCTTCGCAAAAATAACTAATGAATCCCTATTATCTAGGGATGATTTTTCATTCTTTATTTTTTATTTTTCAGGAAAATTTTGTGCACACTACCAAGAAGGATTCCACAATTCTTGAGGACTGGGAAACTTTTTGAATCAGTGCATTGTGTAGTTTCTGAGCTAATGAGATGCTTTACAGTTTCTATCATCAATGTTAGGTTGCCATCCAGAATTGCGCAGTTTTCCTACTCGAGGATTTCCTCCCAAGAATAATTGTGCATTTTCATAAGGTAAGGTTAGCCTACCTTCCAAGATTGCACATTTTATGAAGGAAAGGTTGGCCTTCCTTCCAAGATTGCGCATTGTTTGGAGGAAAACCCAACAATGCTGCAAGGTCAAGTCATAAGTTAGCTTGTGTTTGAAGGATATCAAACCAAGATCAGTAAATCACAACAAAAGAATGAAAATATAAGTCTTATATCATAGCATGAATATTTGACGACTGTAAAATATAAGCTTTTGTGGACAGAAGGGAGGCTCTAAAATCAAAGCATGGGAAAAATGTTTGGAGGGGTGTTGTAGGAGCTATAACACAGAGCTAAGGAATTTTATGAGCTATAAATGATTTCTATGAAAGATATCTAGTATACTAGTAGGTTCCTGGAGTTGTTGAGGTATGTGCCTTACCTAAAGGATGAGAAGGCTAAGATTGAGAGGTTCATCAGTGGGTTGCTAGTAGCATATAGAGACTAGATTGAGTTTGATGAGCCTAGATTGTTGGAAAATGCCATATAGAAGTTGAAACATTTTTATGAGAAGTCAAAATGTAAAGTTGAGCCTAAGCATGAATTTAAGGGGAATGCAAAATTTAAAGGGAAATGGCCACCAAAACAGGGAAGACCTCAGAATATAGGTGAGAAAGAAAATGTTTCTCCTTACAAGAAATTCCATGCAGTTGAGAAGGAATAAGGGTCACAACCTGGAGAGCAGAAGAACAAAGGTAATGGTAGGGGACCATTGCAGTGTTGGATATGTGGAAAATATAATCATAAGAAGGATTTTCCATTGTACCAAGGTGGCAGGCCTCATATATATAGTGCTCAGGAGGCACAAATAGTTGGGGATGTTAGTCATAACATTCCTCATATTTATGCAGTTATGGACAAGAAACATGCAAATCACTAGACCTCCATTATTGGGATGGAAGGTAAGCTCTGTGGTCAAGCTTTTTCTACTTTGAGTGATTGGAAATTTATGATAGTCATGTTAATCCTGACCTGGTGGATAAGTGTGGCTTGAAAACAAAAGTGCATGTAGAATCTTGGTTAGTGCATTTGGCACAGGTACAAAGAAAAGAGTTCATCATTGGGTAAGATATTATGCATTTGAGATGAATGGTATGCCTGAATGTGCTTCCATTAGGATCAAATAGTATGATTTTGGGTATGGATTTGTTGTATCTTCACAAGACCAGTACAGATTGTTATGAAAATCCTATTGAGTGTCTAAATGATAATGGAGAAAAGATAATATTGCAAGGAATGAAGAATCCTACATCATTTCGGATGGTCACATATATGCAAGCTAAGCGCAATTGCAAGAAAGGGTCTCTAATGTTTGAAATTCATGTTTCTAGTGACAATGGTAAGGATGTTGAGGATGCAAAAACCTTCAAGAGGTACCATGTATTACAAAAGTTTCAGAGTGTGTTTCCAGCTGACATTCTAGAGTTGCCTCCCCACAAGGAGGTGGAATTTTCTATTCAATTGGTGCTAGACATACAACCAACATCAATGGCACCTTACAGGATGAACACATCAGAGTTAGTATGGTTGAATTTGCAACTGAAGGAAATGCTTGATAAGGGATATATTAGGCCAAGTGTATCACCTTAGGTTGCACCAGTATTGTTCATAAAGAAGAAGGATGGTAGTCTTAGGTTGTTCATTGATTACAAGAAGCTGAACAAGGTGATGATTAATAACAGTTATTCGTTTTCAAGGATTGATGACATGTTTGATCAGTTGGAGGGAGAAGCAATGTTCTCGAAGATTGATCTGAGATCGGGATACATGAGGCACATATCAAAGAAGAGGAGATCTACAAGAATGCCTTCAGGACCAGGTATGGACATTATGAGTTTACTATGGTTCCTTTTGGTCTAACTAATACTCCAACAACTTCTATGTGCTTGATGAATAGTGTATTGTATCATTATCTCGACAAGTTTTTTATTGTGTTCATTGATGATATATTCTAAGAATGAGGAAGAGAGTCTAGAACATTTAGAAACAGGGTTGAGATTGATAAGAGAGCATAAAATGTATGTCAAGCTTAGCAAGGGTAGTTTCTTTCACACAAAGGTAAAATACTTGGGACATGTTGTTTCCAAGGAAGGCATAGCAGTGGATCTTGAAAAGATAATGGCTATCATGGAGTGGGAATATACTAATAATGTGGATGAGGTCATATCATTCATGGGGTTAATAGGATGGGTACCTTCCATTGGTTGGGATTTCTTACAAAAATGGTTTTCATGAGTCACAAAGGATGAGATTGTTTGAGGCATTGTCTGGGTGGAGTTGTAATACTCCCACCAGCTGGATTGATCTAGTGAATATGGTACTTACAGAACCAAATATGTTGGCATAAATGGAACATGAAATGCAAGCTATAAAAAAGAATCTAATGGAAGCACAAGACATACCGAAGAGTTATGAAGACGAACACAGTACATTTAAGAAGTTTCAGATTGGGGAGCACATGTATTTGTGCATCAAGCCCAAGAAGAGCTCCTTAAGGATTTGATCATGTGCCAAGTTGGCACCACGGTACTGTGGGCCTTTCGAGAACCTTGAGAGGATTAGACTAGTGACCTACACACTTGAATTACCTCTGAGAGTGAAATTCCAAGACATTTTCCATGTTTCATTGCTTAAAGGATATGCACAATATATTGATCATGTTATTTATTGCTCTGTATTGCAGGTACAACCAGAAGGAAAATTCCAACTGAAACTGTGGGGCATATTCCACTAGAAACAACTCATGCTCTAGAACAAGGAAATCGAGCAAATTAAAGTGCAGTTGAAGCACTTTGATCCTAATGAAGCTACATGGGAGATGGTTGATTGGATGTGGTTTATGTATCCTTCATTGTTTGTTGGAAGAGGAAAATGAGTTTTTGGTATTTGTACATATTTATTCATGGTTGGTATTGTAAATACCACAATTAGTTGTGTTATAAATCTCCAATAAGGGGTATGGTTGTTATGTTGTCATGTTTGTCATGACGGTTTTGCTTTTGTGTAGGTTGTTCATTGAAAATATTGCAACGAGCTAGGTTATAAACCTCCATGGGTAGTATGTTGTGGTTTTCAAACATTTTTCTAGTTGTAGGTGTCATAGAACACCGAATATGCTGTTCCCCTAAGGGGAAGGGGTCTGTAGCAGCCTCAGGTTAAAAGTTCGCGTAATAAAGTTAATAAAGGAAAAAAAAGAAAAATTCCATGTGACACTTATTCCAAGATGAATGTTGGGTGAATTATCCTAGTGGGCATCACTTTATATGTATTATGGCTAAGGGGAATGTTACACAAAAATATCATCACCATGACTATTTGCAGTCAGTATGGGTCTATCATCACTTATACTGGCCTCCTAAGCAAGTCTCAGACCTTAGCTCTTCATGTCAAGCTTTGCAAATGAGAGAAAGACATCGAAAATCAATATTACTCTAGTTCCGCACTTTCTCTCACTTTGGCCTACGAGCCCGCACCCTTTGTTCATATTACCTGCGTATATGCACGCTCTGTTTGTAAAGGGGTGGGTGCGTACCCCTGTAAAAGTCAAAAAGGCGCAAGTTTATCCTAAAAAACTCACTTTGGGTTAATTCTAGATGTTTCTAGAAGGAATTTTGACATGGATTGTT
>APFE030051847.1:0-14718 GCA_000404065.3 Pinus taeda | reverse complement strand
ATCGCCTTTGAGTGTTTTTATTTTTTGATATTTGGAAATCTCACCCAATTTTCTTAATTTGCACTTGATTGGTTCTTAGATTACATTAGAATCATCTTGTGTTTGAGAATTCTCTTGCATAGATCACACTTGCATAATTAGAATTCTCATTTTCAGAATATGAATGAAAAATGTGCATAGATTACATTTGCATACTTTTCAATTGAATTGTGCATAGATTACAATTGCATAGTTTACATTCTGAAAAATAAATCGTAGATATAGATCAGTGTTCTTTGATTTGAATTTACATATTTTTATGCTTGTTTTTAACACAAAAAAATAAAAATAAAAACTATTTTGGAATTGATTTGCATTAGTTTTTCTGGATGAAATTAGTGCATTAGAGAATTTGTTATATTTTCTCTTAGTGATCAATTTTTTGCATTGTTGGAAGTGAATGGAAACTCTATCCTTACTTTAGTTAGGATTCATCGAATTTAAAAGATTACATTATCATATTCGATTGCATTCAGTTTTGGGTGGGGTCATAACATCATTGGTTTCATATCCATTTATCCTTTTGAGTAATAACAACCTAAATAACACAGCGCTTAATTAAAATTCATCTAGTAAATCTTTTTATTTCTAGGGCTCTATTACACCTACATAGCTTAGGCTAGTGTCTTGGAGTAGGGAGTACTTAACTCTCCAAGACAGTAAAACAAACAAGTAGCTGTATCTTGCAGTAGGAGAAAAATCCAATTATTGCATCTATGCTCTGGGAAAGCTCCTCTTAAAGGAGAAGCACGAGATCGTGTTCGAACCAATCTGGGAATCAATCCTTCCTCATTGGGAACGACTCAAGATATTCACGTATTAAAAATGGTAAACCTCGGATTAACCATTGTCGAGGAGCCTGGGGTCACTTGTTGGTAAACCTTGGATTATGTCGAGGAGCCTTCAAGGGGATTGAGGTTGTTACTCTGCCCTTGCATGCGTATCAAATCTTAGACTGTTCCCCCAGGTATATTTGTTTCCGTTGGTAACCATAGTGACCATATTCTATAGGATTCTTTCCTAAGGTGACGGTGGAGGGAAGATCCCACTGTACCTGGAGTAGACGTTGGCTAGACTCACTTGGATTTTCTGGGGGGTTCTTTTCACTCGAGTTAGTTTAGTGGAGGAACTTGTGCCAGTCTATTCATTAAGCAAGTTGTCGGGGTAACTGTTCCAACCACCATTTCTGTATTGAATTCTGCGATGTTGGATTTCATCACCAACTAGTGTCTTCGGTACGGAAAGTTACTATTTGTGTGTGGTTTGATTCCTATATTTGATAGCGCGTGTTAATTTGTTTGTTTTTACTTTTAGAGACCATAGGTGTGAATTGTGAATTTTAATTGTTAGGTGTGAATTGTGAATTGTTAATTTTAGTTTAAAATTGTTAATAAAATTCACAGAAGTTGAATATAATGGCAACTGTTCCGGAATTTACCAACCAAGGAACCCCTCTTAATGAGAATCCTAGTACTTTTCCTTTCTTTGGAAATGTTGGCCCTCCTTATATGGCTACTTTGTCATTACTTGGATTTACAATAGGTTTACCGATATGGTTATTTTCAACTTCATTGGCCCCAAATACTCCAATTATTCCACCTCAACTGAATGCTTCACCTCAACAGAGTTCACCATCTCAACATCACCAACCTTTTGTTGACCATTTACCTTCTTCGCCTAATTTTTCTTCCTCCGTTTCTTCCTCTTCGCTTGGTAAAAGCCTCGATTGTAGTAACCAGGTGGCTAAGAAGAAGAAGAAGAAGAAGAAGAAGCAAGATAAGAAAGAAGTCAACCAACCAACCATGACTGTAAATGGTAGTTGTGTTGAGGAAAACTCCGACATGCATCGTAAACCCAAATACCCTTGTAGGATTTGTAAGGGTGACCACATCCTTATCAATTGTCCTGGTATTCCAAAGGTCTTGGAACTATGGTCAGAAAAATGTCATCAACTTTCCATTGATGCATCAACCAGTGATAGTCAGGTTCCTGGGAAAAAGGGTAAAGTTAGGTTTCCTTGTAAGCTATGCAAAGGGAGTCATCAAACTCACATTTTCCCTCACATGGATGAAGCCTCAAAATTGTTGGAAAACCTTACTATTCCATAGCAAGAATTTCCAACTGGTTACTGTAATCTTTCTCCCAACCTACCGTCAATTGATGGAGTGATTGATCTAATGTCAAGTACAGTCGATCACACTCTTCTGTTGGAGAGTGAAACTCATGTCACTCAGGTTGATGATCCTTTAGTTAATCAAGTGGTCGATTCAATTTCACATTCGATCGATCCCACTTTCCCTTTAGAAAGTGAAATTCATACCGCTTAGGTTCTTTTTGGTACATCAGATTCCTCTTCGCCCGGGGGTATTTCACCTATTTCTACATAACCCCCTCCAAGTACTGAGGTATTTTCCTTTGATTGGAATAGATTGACAGAACCTCGTCTTCCTTCCTCCATCCCTTTCCAAATCATTGTCAAGGTTGGTGGTAGGGACATGCATCGCACACAGGTAGATGAAGGTGCTTCCATTAGTATTTTATCCTCAACTGCTTGGAAAGCTTTGGGTTCCCCTTAGCTTGTGCCTATTACGCAGAATCTGAAATCTTTTAACAAAACCATTAGTGAACCTTTAGGGATCCTTCCTAAGTTTTCTATTACCTTGGAAGGTAAAACTTTCTGTATAGATCTTATGGTAGTTCGAGGTCCCTTGGATTTCAACTTATTCCTTGGGCGAGACTATGGTTATGCAATGAAAGTTGTCGTATCGACACTCTTTCGCGTGATGTCTTTCCCTCACAATGGAAATATTGTGACTGTAGACCAGCTTTCATTCCCTAGTTTTTTTTCAACTACTAATAATATAACACCCCTAAATGTTCCTGATTCTAAAGTGGTATCTACCCCGCCACGGGTTAATTATGTGGCAACTGGTCCCATGTTTTCAGTTACCGATGTAAGTGAGCCTCTCACTGTTTTCTCATCTTCCTTTGATTTAGATCTGGTAATTGACATGGAAAACTCTATGGGATTATTTGAATGCGATGTTCTTATCCCTTTTGAGTCTATTGACATGTGTTCCTTCCAGAGAACTATTCTTCCTTCTGATGAAGACCTCTTGGAAGCCATGATCAAGGTATGTTCATTGACATGTCTTTCTTCCAGTTGGAAGCCATGATCAGTGAGTCGCGAGGATAGTTTTTTCCTGTATCAACCTCGTTAAAAAATGAAACAGGCTATTATGAGGATAGTTCTTTTCTTTTGTCAACCTTGTTAAAAAATGAATCAGTTATTATGAGGACAGTTCTTTTCCTGTGTCAACCTCGTTAAAAAATGAATCAGTTGTTCGAGGAAATTTCCTTTTACTGTGTCGACCTCGTTAAAAAATGAATTAGTGAGTGTGAGGATAGTTTTGTTCCTGTGTCATCCTCGTTAAAAAATGAAACAGGGTGTTTCGAGGAAAGTTCCTTTTACTGTGTTGACCTCGTTAAAAAATGAATCAGTGAGTGCGAGAATAGTTTTTTCCTGTATTAACCTCATTAAAAAATGAAACAGGTTGTTATGAGGATAGTTGTTTTCCTGTGTCAACCTCATTAAAAAATGAATCAGTTGTTTCGAGGAAAGTTCCTTTTAGTGTGTCAACCTCATTAAAAAATGAATCACTTGGTCTCGAGGAATGTTCCTTTTACTGTGTCAACCTCGTTAAAAAATGAATCAGTTGGTCTCGAGGAAAGTTCCTGTTACTGAGTCAACCTTATCAAAAAATGAATCAGGTTCGAGGATAGTTTCTTGTCTTGTGTCAACCTCGTTAAAAAATGAAACAAGGATAGGTTATATAGGTAGATTGTAGAGAGTAGTCATGAGCATAGTTCCTTGTCTTGTGTTAAGCTCGTTAAAAAATGAATCAAGGATTTTAGAGCATAGTTCCTTGTCTTGTGTCAAGCTTGTTAAAAAATGAATCAAGGTTCTTAGAGTATAGTTCCTTGTTAGGTAGATTTTAGAGATTAGTTATGGGCATAGTTCCTTATCTTGTGTCAAGCTCGTTTAAAAAATGAAACAAGGGTTTTGATTATAGTTCTTTTCCTGTGTCAACCTCACTAAAAAATGAAACAACTCCCACGAGTCTTTCCAAGATTTTGAAAGTAAACCTTCATTTCATCCACCTGGTTGAATGTAATGAAGCTTGGGGGGCATGTACCTTGATTTGCGTCATTATGTTGGGGGCATGCAAACTTATAACAAGCATAGTTTTTCGTTTCAAGCTTGCATAAACATGAAACCGGAATCCGAGCATAGTTCTTTTCTTGTGTCAAGCTCATTAAAAAATGAAACAAAATCCTCCTCTAATTGAGTCGAGAGTTTGACTAGATCTCATAAATGTTAAGTTGTATATTTAGGTTAGTTATTTCAGTTTTTTGCATAATTTTCTTATAGTTTTAGGTCGAGTCTTTGAAATGATCTCGTAACTGAACCTTCATTTCATCCAACTGGTTGAATGAAATGAAGCTGGGGGGCATGCGCTCTAGTAGTTATCCTTAGGGGGCATCAAGCACAGTTTTCTCTCTGTTTCAAGCTTCTGTAAAAATGAAACTACTTAGAAGCATAGTTTTTCTCTGTTTCAAGGTTTTGTAAAAATGAAACCTATCTCGAGTCAATTTCAGTTATTTTTTAGACTCGTTAAACTCATGAAAATCCCGAGATTATTTTTCTATCTTTCATTCTCGTAAAACAAATGAAAATGCTGAGTTCTTTCCATCTTTTCCTGCTCGTAAATTAAATTGAAAGTCGACCATATGAGTACATTTTCATCATTTTTTTCGAACTCATTAAAACTTACGAAAAAATGAAAACCATGAGTACATTTTTATCATTTTTTCGAACTCGTTAAAACTTATGAAAAAGTGAAACCTTAGAGTCACCTTTAAACTCTTTTCTCACTCCTAAAAACATGAAAAGATTTCCGAGGTTTTCTTTTTAAGCTCGTTAAAACAGAACTAAAAAGACGGTTCTCTTACAGTCCTTTTCTGACCGTAAAAAAATGAAAAGATTGTCGGATTTTTGTCGTTTCAAATTCGATATTGGTCATAAAACGACGTGTCATTGGTCGCTTTTTTACTTTTTCGGATCAGAGGCACTAATTACGAAAAGTACTCCTTGGTCGTAAATATCAAGCGGTTCTCTCAAGTATTATTTTATACTTTTTCAGGCTTGCGAGACACAAATTTACGAAAAATTCAACCCTGGAGTCTTCCTAAGTTTTTTCAGACTCTCTAAAAATGAAAAATGTCAAGTTTCTCCTGTACTGGACTCGTTAAATTTCGAATGTAAAGGACCTATTCAATTACAAACAACAACGGACCACTCCTTCTTAGGGTTCGAATTTAAACTAAGTTGGACTCATCCGAAGGATGAGCTTATAATTAAGCACATGTTATCCTCCTCAAGCTTGTAAAAAATAAAGAGATACTTGCCATAAATGGTGGGGGAAAAGAGAGGAAAATGAACCTGTTTGTCATACTTTGTAACCACTCTTGAACACGACACTTTCATTCACCTGGGTTGGGGAAATCTTTTGCCTAACAGTTGATCAAACCACATTGAAAGTCTTCAGTCGGTTTTTGCGTATTAACTTTGGGTCAATTGGCACCAAATCATCTGATGTGTCATTATGTGTTCAAGAGGTCAGTGCGAATAAGCCATTCATTTGCAAAAACATCTGTCATCCATCTTGACCATCGCTGAGTCAGCCCTTGCAACTAAATTTCTTCAAACTTGATCTATGATTTCGTGTTGTGGGCTTGCCTACGACGGATCGCTTTCTATCGACTTCTGCTCTTTATCTAGAAAGATGATCTAGAAATCGCCAGTACCTTGGGATCTGCATGCCTCAATGGCAAGTTTCTCGCCTTCGACGATATGTTGCATCATTGACCTTTGATCAAAGGATTCCGTGACATGTTCGACATCGACACATCTAATCACATCTCATGGATTGTACTGAGTACTTTGAGAGCCATTGTCATTATTGGTGGTTTCTTTCACACTTGTTAATAGTTTACATCATCGATTGGTAATCAAGTGGTTTCTACCATGTTCGACTTCGACACATTCATTCGCATGGATAGAATCGTAATATTTCGAGAAGTAGAAATGAAGACCCTGGATCTAGTTTCCACCATCCAGGTTGCGAGGAATTTTGTATTCATTATGTTGTAGACTATTCATAAACAGATGGTTGTGTCCATACTGTGTCTACATGTGTCTATACTTATGATGTATTACAAGATCGTTCCTATATCAGAGCAGTAATCATTTTTCTAGTTAGTTTTGATCTGAGTATGGGAATGCCTACCTCAGCGATGATATGATCTCATATATATACTTTACATTTGAACGTTTTTACAGGTTCCAACCGGGCTCTCTGCAAGATGATCCTCTAAATGATAAATTACTTCACTCTTCTTAAATGATAAATGAAATCCTCATCTACTACAGACTTCGCACTTTAGGGGCAATCAGTTACACAAAAATATCGTCACCATGACTATTTGCAGTTAGTATGGGTCTATCATCACTTATACTAGCCTCCTAAGCAAGTCTCAAACCTTAGCTCTTCATGTCAAGCTTTGAAAATGAGAGAAATACATTGAAAATCAATATTACTCTCGTTCCGCACTTTCTCTCACTTTGGCCTGCGAGCCCGCACCCTTTGTTCATATTACTTGCATATCTGCATGCTCTGTTTGTAAAGGGGTGGGTGCATACCCCTGTAAAAGTCAAAAAGGCGCAAGTTTATCCTAAAAAACTCACTTTGGTTTCATCTAGATGTTTCTAGAAGGAATTTTGACGTGGATTGTTCGCTCCAAGGTGGTTCATGCATCCCAAAAGAGAAGGAGCTAATCCCTTGATAGGAGGAGCTATCCCTTTGAAGGAGGGCTTTATCCCTTTGAAAGAGGACCTAGTAACTTCCCTCCATTGCACTATAAATTAAGGCGTTGGGTCAGTTGCTGGAGAGGTTTGAAGCTGAACATTTTTTAGGGTAAATGCTGATGGAATTGGGACTTCCCAGTTAAACTAGAGAGGAGAGATCACATACCTTTTGGTTTCATTGGGAAGTGAGTGAAACTTGTCAAAGTAGAGGAGACTTCTTGTCGGACCCTGGGAGGAGCTTGTACAGCATCAAGGCACTGGTTGTAAAGTTCTTCTTCATTTGAATTAATACAATCAGATTCATTTTTCTCAAAAAATTGCCTAATGTGGTGTGTTTCATAATCTCCTTGATCATTATGATGAATATGCTTTATAATATTGGCTTTTCAGGTGCTATTTGATTTGTTTGCTTGTTTGTGTTTGCAGAATTATACTTCAAGGAAGCTCATTTGGAGAAAGGGAGCGAGGCTTCCACAAACTTGCATTGGACCCAAGGTAGGCCTAAAAACACTTGCTTCCCTTTGTTTTACTTTCATATTTAGAGAAAGATAGTTTTTGATTGGCTTGCTTGTCACTAGATATCCTTAGATACTAGGAAGGTCGATCTTGTCCGCAACCTCGACTCATTCCGCGTGACATCGATAAGCCCTAAAGGCTTATTGATCTATGTGAAGGCAGGTTTAGGGTATAAAATGGCATTACACTAATCTCTGGGTGCAAAATCGTGGTTCCAACATCCCCCCATACTGCTTTGGGTGAGATTTCAGTGCACGCTCTGTAGGTTGATGCTGAAAGGTCTAGTAGTGTAGGGATTTTTTTGGCAAAACTAACTCTGAACCGAGGTGAATGCCCACTAAGCCAAAAAATGGTTCTATTGCTGGGACTAGGATCTACATAAAGAGATGTGTGATGTCACATCATTCGAATCCAAAAAAGAGATTGAGGAATGGTTGGATAGATAGGTCCATAGATTCGCGGTGCAAGAAAACAAAAATACGCGACCTAAGAAAAGGATAGTGGTTGGACAGGTATCTATACACAGAGATACATGAAATTTTCTTTCGTTCCTTCCCAATCGAACTATACAAGTGGATCGCTAAATTGGAAGATGGCCAAGGGAGGTGGAGGCTTGATAGTCCAATAGTGTGGACCCCGGAGTTAGTGTGGATATTGGAAGCCTCTGAAGATAAGATCGCATCCGTTGTCGATCACTGGCTTGTGATAGAATTTGTGGTTGATACCTCGATCAGCTACATCGAAGCATAATGACGCTTCTTCAAGGGATCATGAGGTAAGTATTTTAAATCTTTGAATAATTGGATTAAAATTATCTTGTACGAAAATAGGGTTATGTTATTACCTTGATGTTTGGAGCTACGCAAAGCGGAAATTTATTGAGGGATAGAGGGAGAACAAGCCTTGAATATAGCCTGTTGATTGAGACACCTCTGAGTGATGACGAAGGACCAGCATAAGCTTCACTGCAAAGTGTTGTCTAGTTAATGACACAAGGGTTCCCACAAATACCCCATCTGCCCACACCACCACCACCTCCACTGTCGTTTAATATGGTGAATATAGTGAAGTTGCCCATTTTCAAGGGCTTGGGAAATGAGGACCCGGACTAGTTTTGGTTCATTGCGAAGGATGTGTGGATAGCCTATAATATTATAGATGATCATATGAAGAAAGGAGTGTTGGTTACTGCTGTACAGGATCGCGCACTAACATGGTAGATTAAGTATTATACCAATAACTCAACTCTCTGTTGGCAGACATTTAGATTGTGCTAAATAAGGAATTTATTTGGCCCATGTTTGAATCAAAATCAGTCATTGGATTCAAGGAAATCAAGATGAGGCCTGGAAAAACACCCTGGGAGTTGGATCAAAGATTGAAATGCCAGACCTGCAAAGTTAACACGAATATTATGGATGGACAACACCCTGAATGGTTTGTAGCTTCACTTTTCCCTGACCTAAGGGTTGCTTTATGACATCAAAAGATTGGGACCCAGTCAGAAGCCTTATAGATTGCAATGAGATTGTATGAGACATCGATTCAAGATTCTTCTTTGTGAGTTTAGCAGATTTACAGGGAGTTATAGAATCTTTGTCTATAATTCCAAAGTCTTAAGAAGGATAGAGAGGCTTGGCCAGAGGTGCGCAAATAAGTTTGGTGCCTAAAGTGTAAAAGCCAGGGGCATGATAAATATCACTACCCTACCTTTGTGAATTATCTTGTAAGAGGAAGGCCAATGCCTCTAAGGCCGAAAGCTCAAGCCAGGAAAAATATAGGGCCTACGCTATGGTTCCCTATATATTAGGTAGCTGGAAAACATGTAACAGACAATTGTCACTTGCTGCAGAAATTTGTACAGACACTTCAATAGATCTTCTACAACTTCTGCAAATCAGTGGGCCATGATAAGCATAAATATCATTGTTATGACTTGATGATGGAAATAACACCCATGTATTGAATGCAGACAGAATATTAGGGGCATGGACGAGGCCGAGGTGGAAAAGGACCTGCGAGAGGTCAGGGACAAGTTATTTGCTACAATTGTGGAGTTTCAGAACACTACGCATAAGAGTGTGTGAACTTGATGTGCCTGTCATGTCAATACTATACTCAGTCTAACCATGTGACAGAAGACTGCGCTGTATTGATAGCTAAAATATAAGAGAAAAGGGAACAACCTCAGTAGCCTACACAGAACCTGCAAATGATGAGGGTTGAACCCCGCGAAGAAGATCCCTATGTGAATATCATGCCGCTTAGTGGAATGATGACTGTTGAGCATAAAGTAAAGCAGCCTGAAGAATGTGAGTGGGTCCACAAATCTCTAGGAAAGGAGGTTGGATTTGATTTAGATTATGCAAAAGTAACATTCATGGAAGCAAAGAAAATCTTTGTTTAGGCCTCTACCTCAGGAAGTCAGGATAAGCTATTTGAAGCAATGGAGCCCTCCATGTTTACCACATTCTTGGAGACATGTATGAAGCTGCTTCACGATAGCAAGGTAGTGAAAGGATTACAGTAGTTGATAAATAAATGTGTCGGTAAATAAAATTCTCTTGAAGGACCTTATGTAGTCAGAAAAATTGATAAGCATAAGGCAAGAACAAGGCATGAGATGAGGCTCATTACACAAATAGGCTAATATGAAATGCACGAAGTTATTAGGGATTTGGGGTTAGATGCAAATGTTTTTCCTAAACAAACATGCAAAACAATGGGGATACTTGCACTGCAGTGGTCTCTGATCCAATTAAGGATGGAAAATAAACAAAATATTATCTCCATGAGAAGATTACAGGGAGTGACAGTAGATATTGAAGCTAGGAGTGCATTGGCTGATTTTGAAGTGATAGAGATTATTGATAACAATAATCCATACCCCGCACTCCTCAGGATCGATTAGGCTATTGACATGAATGGGATGATCAATCTAAAGAAGAAAACAATGTCATTTGAGAGGAAATCACTCCATGTAGTAGTACCTTTGGACCCTGTAGAAGGACTATGTTATACTAAGCCAGTCTGTCATTATGAAAGTGATGATGATTTGGACCAGATCTACAAAATAATTGTGTGAGACCAAGATTGGGTGAATCCAATAGTAGATGGATGCATTACATGGGACCGCAAAAGTTTCTGTACATCATATTTAGATGAGGAGTTAGAACACTAACATAATAGGTTTCATGAAGTATCTATGTTGCACTGTAACATGATGACTAAATCGTTGCATTGTGTATCGTCAAAGGTAAGCAATTTGCCTTATTATGATCATCTAAATAACATAGATAAATTTTTGGATGCATTTGAAAGGAAATTAGTAGAGAAGAATCGCCTCCAATCCTTGGATTTGGCGCTGCAAACTATGCCTGCAAGGTGGTAGGGTATGCATAAAGACAGTTTTGATGGTTGGAGCGACTACAAAAAAATGATGAGATTGTTGTTTGGTCACCCAAAAGTTCGGCTAACAGAGAAATATGATGGAAGGAATGATCTGCGTGATCACTTAGCAAAATGGACTGACGATTATGGAGCAGAGTCACAACTAGAGTGGGCACATATATTCTGTCACACTTCGGATTTAATATGAATTAATTAGTACCTGGAAACACAACTCCGCCATGGCACTAAAGAGTGGGATGTTTTGAGATAGGGATTTTTTGTGACGTTCAACTTTGAGGATGGATTCAAATGCATCGATGAAGCCTTACAGGAGATAAAGGTAGCAATCTTTAGAATACTGCAAGATCGATTGGATTTGATTCAACCAGATTGGACCAGCTAGTTCTGCCATGCGCTAGAGTGCTACAATGTGACTCTTGAATCAGAAGACAAGGATCCAAGGAACATTAATATCCCAGAGGCAGAAGATCACCGCAAAGTTGAGGGACAACAGATAGAGAATCCAGATATCACCGCACCATTGAAAACTAGGCAAGTGAACATTGGCACAGAAGCAGAGCCGAAGTTTGTGAAGATTAGGGACTACTGGGATGATGCCACCATAGATAAGGTTGTTGAGTTTCTTTACGAGTATCAATATTTTTTCCCTACAAATTTTTCATAATTGAAAGGAATAATAGGGGACTTGGGTGTCATGAAAATAACTTTGAAACCAGACACAAAGCCTGTTAAGTAGAGGCCATATCGCCTTAATCCCAAGTACAAAGAAAAGTTCCACTTGGAGTTGGACAAGATGTTGGCAATTGTTAGACGCTAAAAGGTGTATTTTAAAACTCCTAATTGTCTCACATTAATTATCAACTTGGGTAAGTCTTTTTATTCTGAGAGTGTACACTATATGTGCAAGCTATAAATCTAGAGAGTAATACTTTAAGATAATCTGTTAAATTCAAGACAAGAGTAAATGGATATGTTAGCTAGGCTACATGTCTTTTATATTGGAGGATCAGAAGTGAGTTTGGTTGGTTTAGTTGTGCTTCAAATGAGCTCATAATGGTTATTCTTGACTTTTTCCTTTGCCCCGCCCATTCTCCCTTCATCTCTGTTTCCTCTATTGTTGCAAGCCCAGAGCGCTAAATCCAAAAACCCCATAAAACCTTAGTCATGTGTCTTCGCACCTTATAGAATCGTCACCTTTAATTATGGCCATCGATTGCCACACGCCGATCAAACGGATCTCGTCACGCCTGACAAAGAGACCCACGAGGTTGAATCCCTACCGTCCGATCGTCTCCACCAGAGATCCAATGGCAATCGCTCTCCCCATGCCCACAAAGTGATGAAACATTAGCACATGATGGAGAGTGGTTTTCCTCTCTCCTCTGCCACCACGCATCATGCGCCGAATGGAATCGCGTGCCCTCACTCTTTACCACTCAACATCCTGAAGGTGGTGCGACTGATACTGCTTACCACTTCACCTCATGACCCTGCCTGATAATCGTCGTGCGCTTTCGCCGCTCAACCACCGTTGGATCTGTATGCCTGAGATCCAATGGCCCACATTTGCTCCACTCCCACCTCTTCTGATACCCTCTACCAAGTCATCTCCGCTGTCCATCCTTCTAATCTGACAGATGATCCTTCTCCCTCATCCAGCTCTTCCATTTGTCGCGCAGTCCACATTCCTTGACGATTCTGTGTGCCCAAAGGACGAAGGGGACCAACCTACTAGTGCCAGTCGCAATCACTCCTCAACAACCACATTTAATAGACAATATGGCCGAAGAGAAAAAGGACAGAGCATGAGCATGTAACTGCATTTAGCAGTTATGGAACTTCATGGATATTGTTGGATACCTATACCAATAGTTTCATTTTTCATGATTAGATGTCAGAGGTCCAAATATGCTCTGCTTTGGCAAATGCAAAGATCTCATATTTTCCTAGGAAGGCAGTGTCTATATCAGTTTTCATAAGAATTCAATTTTGGATGGATGGTCCAACAGTCTAATCTGGATCATGCCATGTTTTCAATTTCTATGTTGTAGTATAGAGAATGATATCTGTCCAAACTGTTTAATCTTGGCAGACCAAGTAGCTAGGTAGAGAAACAGAGGTCCCCAACTGTTTAATCTGGGGCCTTGGAAGAAATAAGGGTAGTGTTAGATAGCAGATCCAAGCAAAAGCCAATGAAAAGAAAAGGCATTCAAAGGGTTTGCAAGTCCAAGAGCACCCTCCAAGAAAAAATGCTAGGGAAGCTAGTTGGGTAGGTAGATGGAGTTGCAGAAATGGTGTCTCTTTCAAAATCAAAGTTGCTGAAATGTACACAGGAAGAGCAGCACTATGAAACATGACTAACTCCCCTGGTTCTCATTTGTAAAACAGTCATTACTAACTCCCCTTCCCCAAAGTTGCACAGAGTGTGAGAAATCATATGTTTTACATTCTTATACCCTTGAAGAAGCCACATTTCTTGTGTAAAAATCTTTTCATTTTGAACTACTCCTAAGTTCAGGCCGTTTGCAAACAAAACCTGGTTGATCTAGCTCCTACTCATGTATTTCTCCATGCTAACAGCTAACTCTACTATACTAGCTCCCTATACCCCACTATCCCTATTGTTATAAACACCATGGTGTATAAACCCCACAATGTTTAAATATCCCCTCCCTGGCACTATAGCCATACCATTTTCTCCCTGGGACTTGAATTGACACCTGGTCAGGGTCAAGAACCCAAAACTCACCCTTTACACCACCTCAGACCACTCTCCATTCCTCAAATGCCATTTTTTCTAAAAAACCCGCAAAAAACCCTTAAACCTAAAGTCCCCGGCGCATTATTAAATTGAATATTTTAATCGCTTGGCGGGCCCCTTCCAAACTTGCACGACCAGTCGGAGGACCCGCCAGCCGTCCGATCTCCGCTGGCCGAGATCCAAAGGTGGGCGGTCGATGTCATGACCCGAAGTAACCGATCGATAACGTCCGGGGAGAGTGGTTTTCGGCCCGTACAGGGACGCGTGGCGGGCGCGGAAGCTGTTCGGAGCCCCTTCCCCGATACCACCTTGACTCCAAAAGCGGTGCGGGGAACCCGCTTACCACCCTTCCGTTTACCACCTGCCACCACCACGTCATTCTGACGTCACTTCATGACCGCCCGCTCCCGCGCCCCGTCAACCTCCACGCTGTATTGCCACTGTATCGTCCTGCCACCGTGTCCCGCCACCCTGGCCAGCACGTCAGCGCTACGTCATCACTGTACGGCGGGCCCACCATGACGTCATGCTGACGTCACCAGGAGAAAAGCGCCAATCGCGTTATTTTACCAAAATTAACGTTATAACCGGCCAAATATGCCGTTTTATGTCATTTTCATGTGATTAAGAAAGAGAGCCGTTGAACGACCAGCTGGTGCGAAATCTGACCCCGGCTGCCAATTTGAAGAATCCAACCGTTCAAAAGCTCAGAAATACAGTGCCAATCGTCCACAGCTCAGCTGGCAAGAACCCAAGCCGGTTTATCCAGGTATTTAGCAAGTTTCCCCATTTCGCCATTGTTTTCTCAATTCTCTGTAAAACTTCCTAAGAACACCATTAAGACCCCCAAATTCTGCTGTTCCCCTTCACACTGAGCCTGTCAAGTAACCCACAGTACCTTGGAACCACACCTCAGCGAGACTGTGCTCGTTTCGCGGGCTAAAACCCCAAAAAACCTTCCCAGGCGCACGGCATTGTTCCCGTTTGCTGTGTACAGTCCAATTGATGCTACAAACAGGCAAACCTGAGTAAACCCTGTAGAAATCCCATCGACCATTCACAT
>APFE030051833.1:936-70031 GCA_000404065.3 Pinus taeda | reverse complement strand
CTAATTGAGGGAAAAGCCTGCTCCCTCTGAACCTGTATGGCAGGTGATCCTGCACTAGAGGACTCACACATAGTGAATGCAAACTCTCGGTCAAAACGACCTGCAAAGTCCTCAATCTCTGCTGATGCTGTCAAACTCTGGTCCTTCCCCTTCTTCTTCTTCTTCTCCGGACACACCACTGCATAGTGTCCCATCTTTTGACAATTCCAACATTTCACTTTGGAATAGTCCTTCTGTGTGTTTACCTGTTTACCTTTACCTTTGCCTTTGCCCCCACCACTGCTTGTGGAAGCCTGCTTCTTCCCTTTGCCTTTCTTGCCTCCTGCCACCAGTGCTACATTCTCATCCTGCTCAATTGGCTTGGCTGCCCCAAGCTGACCTTTCCTGATCTCTGTCTGAATGCAATCATCCCAAAACCTCTCCCATGTGGGAAGGGTCTTACGAGCACAAACCCCATCAGCAAAGTTCATCCATGAACGGGGGAGGCCATTTACCGCAATCCGCACCAACTCAGTGGGTGGAATGGCCTCTCCAATCGCTGCCAACTCATCTCTCATATTAGTAATCTTAGTGAGATATCCAGCTGCACTATCATTACCCATCTTAATGTTCTTCAGTTTCTCCTTCAGAACCATTTTCCGTTTCTCATTGGTACTCTGGTAGAGATTGGACAATGCTGTCCACATCTCATGGGCATTGCTCTTTCCTCTCACATGGAATGCAATGGTCTTTGATTCCGTCTAGAATCAACCTCTTACCCTTGTTGTTCTTTCTATTATAAGTAGCCAACTGAGTAGCATCAGTAGGCACAACAACAGGGGTCTGAGTGGTATGCACCATGATATCCCAGACTTCTGGCTCCTCAAAGATACTCTGCATTCTCTCCTTCCAAACGCTGTAATTTGTATGCCCATCCAACCTATCCTCCACCCTCAATCCCAATGACATCCTGCTGTCCTAAAACTGAAAAATAGCACTGCTGTAGTAAAGATAAAACCTGCTGTTTATGAAAAATCAGCTTGCTGGAATTTTCTGAGTGAAAAATCAGCAGCTGTAATTTTTCTCTTTTGCTGTCCCAAACTGCCCTTCAGCACTCAAGCTCTGATACCATGTTAAAATTTCTGTTTTCCCACCCCGGTTTTCAGTTTCTCCTTATTTCTCCCATGTAGTTAAATGCCCTTTCCCATAACCATACATTCAACAAGCTGAAAAAAATAAATTTGCTGAAAACACAAATTCTGGAAATTTTATAGAATGCTGGAAAATTTGCGAATAAATTCAGCAGGTAATAATAGTCATTAACACTGATATTTTTTGTCAATGTGACCCTGGAAAACCCCCTACAACTCTTGGGGAAAACCAGTTTGAGAGCTCTTCTTTATTTTTGGAAAATGCCTTTTTACAGTGAGAAATTTCAGCAAAATAAAATTTCCAGCAAGCAAACTTATTTGATTTCAGCCCAACAGACAACCTGGAAACTTGTTGTACGCGCGGTACGGACCGCACGGATGTACGGACTGTACAGATGTACGGACCGTATAGACTGTACTGACTGCACTGACGGTCGTACGGACTGTACGGACAGACCTCGATTTCTGTGCCGAAATTTATCTCCTCGAAATTCGTGCCCAAAAATCAGTTTTTCAGCAAAAAATTAGCTTTTTCTACTTGTTCTTTCTGCTGTTCTGATTTGTTGAAGAGCTGCCTAGTATGTGTGCCAATCTGTTGCCTCTTTCTCCTTCCTGTCCAGAAATCTCCCTTGCTCTCTTGCTCTCCTTCTCCCAATCTACTCATGAAAGAATGAATGATCTTTTCCTCATTTTCCTCCTTTAACTCAACCCTAAATGACTTTTGGGTGATCCCTAAATCCAATGGATGAGATAGATTTAGATCAATGGCTGAGATTAAATGCACATTTAAATCTCACTTTCTATTTTTTAATTCACCCCACTTTAATAAAGACCCACTTAGTCATTTATTTCCAAAGTCACTTTTCCTTTCTAATTTTTCATTGACTTTATAAAAGTCACTTCAAAATTAGACTTAGTAACTTTATCACTTAAAGTCACTTTTAAATTAGATTTAACTTTATAAAAATTATAAAGTCACTTTAGGAGAAAAATTAAATTCTTTTGGACACTTTTTCCTAGGTCAAAGATCAAAGCCTTAGGGAACCACCTGTCCTCCGGTACCAAATTTCAACATCAACACAATAGCCGAGAGATAGGGACGCAGAGTTAGCCAGAGGTTCATGCAAAGCCAGCGAGGGTTCACGCAGAGGCAGTGAGGAGCTGCACAGTGCCTTAGAGATCCAACGTGGGTGACGTAGAAGCTCTAAGGGCTGATGCAGTGCCTCCAGAGGCTGATGCATGCCAAGTCAGAGTGATGCTAGGCAGACGATGGGCCAGAAAGTGCTGGTGCAGTCCCTAGAGGTTGATGTTGGGGTTTTCGTGGGGCAGATTGGAGCTGAGTAGCTATTGGAGTGTTTATTTGGGGTTTTAGCCGAAGCATCTGTCTCTGAAGGAGAGGTACTACTGTTGAGATTTTCTCTGCTGGGTGAGCCGGTTTTGGCTCCTATATTGTATTTTGAAACTGCTTAATAATTAAAACCCTCAGATAGCTGCATTGGTTTTCTCGCATTGGGTTTTTTCTGGGGACATTAGTCCAAAAACAATGTTGTCACTTGTGTGCTTGTTTTGTTTCCTTCAGTTGATAATTTGTAATGTGTTGAGCATGTACGTGCATTTATTTTCAGTATTTACATGGTAAATAACTTGTTAATTAATCAGAACAAGTAGGCAGAAATAAATCAGAAAGTATATGAAGGGTTTCTAACAGTTAGACTTAGAAATTACAACAGAGAGGGTGACGTAGAGCTAGGAAAGGCTCATGCAGGCCCCACCCAGCGCAGTGCAACAACTCTTAGCGCAAAGGTCCGAATTTTGCTGAAGGAGCTGACATTTTTGAGCTGGGAGGGTTGGAAAAGGCTCTAGAAGGTAAATCAATTCTCAATTGGGCTGATGCAGTGACTCAGAGGCTAACCCAGGGCCCACGCAGGGGCAGCGCAGAAGTAGTTTGGGAACTCGTAGTTTAGCTGTTGGATCAGTTGGGATCATTAGTGTTGAGTGAGGTAATCTCACTAGTCTTTCTTGCCAAGTGATTTTTTCTGTAACTGGATTGCCGGGAGGGCATCCAGAGTTGTATTTAGAATACTTCTGCGTAATAATAAAAACCCTTAGATCTGCTTCACCAGTTTTCCCGCATTGGGTTTTTCCGGGTACATTTGTCCAAAAAATAGTGTCACTTGTGTATCTTTCTCTATTGTTTTGTTCTTGTTTTGGGCAAATTAATTAATTAAGTGAAGGCTGCAGTTGTATTAGCTTCAATATTTGCTGTAGCAAGCAGTAGATAATTTGTTTCAGTAATTGACAAATAGGAGAAGTTTAATTAGTTGCTGCAGTAGTGGATTCAGGTGGGATTCTCGAGTTTTCACAATCTGCAATTATGCCTTTCAGTCAACAGCAGTCAAAATCTGCCCTAAACAGAAAGTCAATGGTCAAAGCACCTTTTCTTGAGCTCGGTTAAAACCAGTCAAACTTGGCCTTCCTTGCTGGTCAAAGTCAGCCCAAAACAGTCTTTCAAAGTCCAATCAAATTCGGTCAAAAGAGAGAGAGTCTGCTGTAATTTTGTGGTCAAAACAGTAGTCAACCCTGAAGTCAACACTGGTCAAAGTGCCCAGATTTCCTCGATTTCTGTGCCCAACAGTTTGGCCTTTCAAGATCAAACTTTTGATGGTCAAATTAAGTCAAACCGAAGAGGGAAACTTGGTCATACAAAGTCAAACTGTTCTGTTGCAGAAAGTCAACCCAAACAGTCAAAGATGCCTCTCAAAAATCTCGCACGAGTGAAGAAGAAAGGCTGCCCTGCAATCTGTACAACCCAATCAATGAAGGAGAGAGAAGAATATGTTGTGTGATGAATGTGCCAAATGAGGGTGGTCTCTTTTGTTTATATGTGATGGAGGAGGGTCAATTTATCGAACTTGACCCCAAGCTGACCTTGACAAACATATTTCTCCTTGTCCAAATTTAGTGATCTTTAGGTCGATTTTGGTCCTCTCGAAAATAATTCAATGCAATAATTATCTCCATCAGATGAGCTGTCCAAAGTGGAATTTGGCCCTAGTTGCTAACTTTAACAAGTGTCCATCCTCTCTACTTTAGGTAAACAATGGAACAAACAACTTACTATTACATTGTTGAGTTCAATAAACCTTACATTAAATTGGAGGAGCATGATCTAGATGAGACACTAAAGCTTCAATTTATTGGAACATCAGTTACTCTCATTTCCAGAAGGAAATGTATTTTCTTAATATTGTCCTTCAGGAGCAACCAGTCTAGTTTGCTCTGAATATTTAGGAAAATTAACAGTAGGAGCTTGAGCATTTCATTTATCTTCTAGAGCCTTATTCTCAGGTGTGGCATCGACCTTGACATGACATTGCTATGTTACATACATAGGTACTTTTAAACAGGAGGTTACATTATGGCCACTAATTTCAACCAAGTGCTATTTCCAATGGTTCACTTCCCCACTTATTGGTCTGTTTTAAAAACTGCATTGGATCTGCCCCCACCAAGGCCCTTGCATTATGGCCAATAGAAGTCCCTCTCCTTCCACCATTATGAAGTGCTTTTGGGCTATGAAGATCTTTTCAAAGTACCTTAAAATTTGTTGTTGTGTAGATCCATTAATGCAGAATCTATTTTTTAATCAGCCTCCCTTGCAAAAAATGCTCTCCAAACAAAGTTCTTCTGGAAATTCAGCCTCTGTACTCCACAACATATCTCTAGTTTCCAAATTTCTGGAATAATCTGGGAATAGATGCACGTTTTCAGTTTCTTTGGCACTCATAGGCTCAGCTGAAAACCCACTCACGGTCCCAAACAGAAAACTAAACAAGATAGTATGATGAGAAATCATGAATTTTGCCTTATCAGAGCAACTGAGTGGACATAGTAGCGTTTAGAGAAACTTGGTGAATTTCTGTCAAACTTGCTGATTCTTCTCAAATGCCCCAAGTTTGATAAAAAATGGGAAAGTTTGACCAAAAATATAATCTCGGCTTCTTAAAATTCACCCAGTTTCTGTGAGTCCTGTGACTACAAACTCAACAAAACAAACTGTCTGGATAGTTTTGGTCAGGAGTTCAAATAGATGATCAAAGTGCTTACATGTCACTCAGTTGAAGTCTATTTATTGGGTGCTTTCATGGTAATGAATGTTACGGTTATGATATCTCATTAGTCTTTTCCTGCACAGTTACAAACTCACAATTTTTACTTTTTAGTTTTATATTTCTCGAGATGATTTCTTATTTCTTTTGACATTTGAGACTTTGTTGGCCATGTTTTATTTCTCAATATTTCCTTGTCTTGCTGAGTCCATAAATGCCTATTAAACTCTTGTCAGCGATGCCCAAAAAACAAATATTAATCTTTTGGTACAAGAATCAGCAAATATAGCTTCTGCAATTTTAGTCATTTAGAGAAATTTCACTGCCACAAATGCTTCATATGTGTTCAAGCTTTAATGCCAAGATTCCTGCTTCATTGAGGCATTTTTTAAGCAAATGTTACATCTTATATTCTTATATCTGGTTGGTTATTATGCTGTCAGTTGTGGGATGCCTCCAGCTGAGGGACACGGAGTGGATCTCCAGGCAAGACCCATATGTTTGCCTGGAATATGCTAACAGTAAATTCCGAACAAAAACTTGCACAGGTTTGATGACATAATTCTGGAAGGCTTTGCATGTTTGCTTCTGGACAGATAAATATGATATTTGATTTTCTTAGTTTCTAGACTTGTGGTGTCCATAGCAAAATGACAGATTTTGGTCCATATAAAGTGTGATCTCTATGGTTCAGTTGAATTTGTTTCCAAATGAAATTCAATAAGTTTTTAGTTCACGATGCACGTAATTCAAGATCAATTCAGGTTTAAAAGAACAAACCTGAGTTATCTTTTCTCTTCTAACCTGAATCATTTTGGGCAATGTCTGCATTTTCTATTGAAAACTGTTATTTTTAGAGAATTAGATAGTAACAAATGTTGAATGTATATATATTCAATTTGTAAGATTGTGATTCAAATTTCATATAGGTTTATAAGTACAAACTTGAATCACCTTTTCACTTCTAGCCTGAAAATCATCTTGAGTAATATCTGCGTTTTATATTGAAAACTGCTAATTTTTGGGCATCAACTAGTAACAGAGGTTGAATGTATCTATATACAATTTGCAAGATTTTGTCCAGGGATTCAGTTTAGTTTGCTAATGCTTCGGTCTGCTTGTAAATGATTGCCATATAAAGATACAACAAAGTCTGATGTTGAACTATTGACCAAATGCATGCTATCTGATAGGTTCTTGGCTAGTGTCAGCATCCTACAGCCTCACTTCCTGCTTTCATTCCTCTTCATTGATGGCAGTTCTATTTATTGTATTTTCTATTGAAGCAATCAAATCTAATATATTTTTTTGTAACTAAACAACTAGCTTCAGGGTATCTTTGATTTTGTTATCCCTAGTCTTTAGACGTCTGGCATTGATTATTGTTGTCATTCCCTCTTAGCATGATTTATGCGTGTCCCAATTTCTCCCCAGACTCTTTGCCATAAGTTTGCCAGAATGTTGTTTCCTGTGGCAAATAAACTTCTACCTAGCCAATTTATGTGTTTGTACTCTCTATTCCACCTGGACAATTTTCTGTGTTTTTTGTAATCTATTGCTGTTGCATGATCATGTTATTGAGTTTGTTCTAAGTAGATGAATAAGATGTGTTTTACATGGGTGTTGCTAGTGATTCAAGGCTTATCTCTGATAAGATTGTACTCACATGGCTGATGATCATCACCTGTTCTTCAGTGTTGTATCATGAATGTTGTTGGAAAATGTAACTAGGTTCGGTCTTCATATTTATCTTTGTACTTGTGTCACTGTATATTTTATGGAAAAGCAAAAGAAGAAGAATACAATTTATTTTCTAGCATGGGTTTCATGCTCAAGTCAATTTGATATTTAAGTCGAGCATAATCTTCATGCTTTGAGGTTTTGTTGAATCAAAGATTCAAAGTCCTATTTGGACTTCTTGTAAAGAAAGAGGAAAAATAATTTTCAAAATAAAATTTGGGTCAAAACCACCTCTAGGAGCCAAGTCAGCCCTGCCCAGGAAGAGGTACCCAATCAGCCCCTATGATCAAGTATACATAAAAGACCAAATCGAGCTCATTTGAAGACAAGAAGTTTCGCGTTACATCTCTGATATTCTACAGTTGAACGAAGGAAGAGACAGTCTGGAAGAAGAGTAAAACGGGCGAAAATTTGTCTCTCTTAGTCTCACATGAGGAAAGGAAAATCCTTCCTGGATTCACATTTGTAAAAACTCTGTCAGAACAAAGTTTTGTTGAAGGTTGTCATTGCTACTAGATTCGCTGGTGAACTTAATGCTGAAAGAAAATCGTGAAGGAAGGCTTGACTTGGCATTCTAGAGGTTGGAATCTTGTCTTGGTTTTTGAGTCTTTGATGTCTCCCTTTGATCTGATTCTATAAGAAGATAATTTGTTTGGGTTTTCTGCTTGGAGGGGTTTTGCCCTGGCTTGGAGCCTATATCATGTGTTCATTGTTCTCTTGTGATCTTCATGTTTATATTTTGATAATTGTTTGATGAAGAAACATAATAAAGATTAATAAGAAGTCAACTACTTTCACAAGCAGTTATTAAAGAAAGAGAAATATACTCTAATTCATGAGCCTTCCGATTTCTCAACATGGTATCAAAGCTAAGGTGGTTGGAAGAAGGAGGTCTGAAGATCACTCTGTTGGCATTTGGATCAAAAATTTCTATGGGAACTCGTCTATTCTATGTGGCATGGTTTTCTTGTGTTCTTGGATTTGTATTTCAGTGATCTATGGCACACATTATAGGCACAAATTACAAGTAGATTATGCTCTCTATTATGGCCCAATCTATAATACTGTGGCATCAGATTATATTATAGTGACTTCGTTTAACTACTGTGACAAGAGTACACATTTCCTCTGCAGTTTGAATTTACTGTGACTGTGGTTCGTTATATTTGTGGAATGCATATTTTACCCTTAGCTCGTATGACCCAACTATGGCTCGAATGACATATTTGATTCGTTGATATTATTTTTTTTTGGTTTTCTATATTACATAGGATCGCATTCCTAATGACAATAGACTGCATATTCTCGATGGCTTGCGGCTCACATTGACAGTGGATTGAATTCACTGTGACTCACAATAACATTACAATGTTGTGGTTTGGTAATTGCTCTAATGCTTAGACAAGTATCTCACATTTGTGATGGATCGAATATGAAATAGGCCAAATTTATTAAGGCTCGGTTTTGTGATGGCTCAGATCAAATATTTCTGTGGCTTGTTATTAATGGCTTGCATATTATTACATAGGATCGTATTGTCTCACATCTGATGTATCAATGGCTCACTATCAACAGTGCTATTTCTTCGTATCTGTGATGACTCATCTCTTTGGCTTGTACATTCGTTTCTTGGAGCTCGCTTCATACAGTGCAGTGACCCACTATAGTGATCTGTACACTCTCAAAATGTCTCGTAGACATCAGTTGTGGCTTGTTCTTTGTGAATTATGTCTTCAATATCTCAGTGGTGGCCATACGGCAACATTGTTACCTTACTCTACAGTGATATTGTTTCTCTGTAGCATCGCACTATGTATGATTCATTCTCTAAGACATTGGCTCTCTCATTACATTGACTGGCATATTCTATATAGTGGCTTGGGATCATGTGGAACAATATCTCGTGGCTCTCTTTGTGTTAACGTGTATATAGTGGCTCAAACTTACCTACAACATAATGGCATCGCTCATACTGTGGCTCACACTTTGTTTCTATATGAAGTTCTGTGACTCGCAATGCTTCAAGGCTCGCTTTGTTATGGCATTGCTCTATGCAATAGTTTCATGTGGATCAAATATAATTATGACACATTTTATCTCTGTGACATCTCTCATTGAACAATGTTATCGCTCATGTACAGTGGCTCGCATTTTTGTGATTCACATTCCTAGTAAATGCTTGTATTTTCTCACGTATCTGTGGTTTGTATACCCTATGGCAAGCTTGATAATTTCTTAGTGGCTCAGTGCCACAATCACAGTAACTTGGAGACTTGACTTGATGCATATTTGAGAGTCTGAGACCATTGCTACCACAAGTAGACAAAAATAATGACCTGGTTCATATCTCAGTTTGAAGACCAAAATTGTTAAAGCTATATGGATGAATGACAATTTGAATCCTATCTCTGTAATATCAATACGTGAGGCAGTCGTGATATCCAAATCTCCTTTCTATACATCAATAGAAGCCGACCTGAAGTTTGGAATTCATACAAAGGTGACCCTCTCATGACATATAGCTTGTGAAAGAGAAATATTAACTGTATAAATCATCAAAAGACCGAGACTGTGTAAGCTGTGAAAGTAGTATATCTGAAGATCAATAAAGCTCATCTCTGCTCTACAAAATAAGAAATTGTCTTCTTTTATGAAGTTGATAAATGACAACTCAAGGAACATGACCATGTCTTTGCAAAAGAGGATAGGTAAATTTAAAAAGAGGTACGTATAATTTTCTGTGACCTATGATGATTTAAGTTCAGCATAAAATAGAGCATTTTGATGAGAAGTCTTGATGGCTATGAAGTTTCTAGGGTTTGCATAGAATTTGCACTTCTTATCGTAACAGATCTTAAAATTTAGGGTTTTGCAACTAACTCTCGTGTGGTTGCGGAATCCTATAGCTTGTAGGTCTTGGCATCTAGGATTTATAAACCCTAGCAAAGTCTAGAATGAAAGTAAAAACCCTAGAAATTGAAACCCTATTTGATTGTTTCCGCTGTCAGGCCAGGAGGTAACTCCTCAAAACGAATTGTGTCTTTGCATTGAGATTGCTCATGGATATATACAAGGAGGGAGAGACTCTTGGGCTTCACCTCCCAGTGTCTCTTCATATTCCTATTCTCCGTTATTTACTAATTACATTATTTATATATATTCATCCAATCCCAATGATTAGGTGTCAACATTCCCCCCCTTAATCTGAAGGGATGTTGGTGAGTCCAAGCACTGTTCTAAACCTTTCGAACTTTTCTCTTCTAAGTGCTTTGGTGAAGATGTCTGCAATGCTCATTAGTGGAACAATGGCGTAGATGGATTGTCTTGGCCTCAAAATGATGTCAAATCAGATGGCATTTTGTATTGATGTGCTTCGTTTGATCATGGAACTTTGGGTTCTTGGCCAACTTTATCGCAGAGGTGTTGTCAATCATGAGTGGAGTTGAATGCACTTGTTTCACCTGCAAATCTTCTAGAATTTTATTGAGCGACACAATTTCCTTTGTTGCTTCAGCTGCTGCCACATATTTTGCCTCTGTTGTGGAATCTGCTGAAACTGTTGTTTGCGTGATCTCCAGGAGACAACTCCTAATCCAAGACTCATAGCATAACTTGAATTAAATATCCCAGTTTCTTTGTCTCCATCGAAGTTTGAATCAGAGTATCTAGTGAAGCTGACGTTATGCACCCATGTATACTTGAGTCTAAAGTCTTGAGTTCCCTTAAAGTACTTTAGAACTCTTTTTGCAGCAGACCAATGTCCCTCACAAGGCTTTTGCATAAACTTGGAGAGGATTCCAACAACAAATGAAATGTTCGGTCTTGTAGTAGTTAGGTAGTTGAGACTTCTTACAAGATGTCGATACTTTGTTGCATCCTCAAATTATTTTCCTTCAATGGATGTGAGCTTCAAGTTCTGTTCCATTGGAGTAGTTAAAGGATTGCACTTAGCCATGCAAAACCTATTCAATATATCTCCAATGTACTTCTTCTGAGAGAGGAATATAAACTTCGGATGTTGAGTTACTTCAATACCAAGATAGTAGTGACATAGCCCAAGCCAGTCATTTCAAACCATTTCCTCAATTCCTTCTTTATGGATGCAATGTAGCTCTCATTGTTCCCTGTCATCAAAATATCATCTACATACACCACAAGATATACAACTGTTTTGCCAACTTTCTTGACAAACAAAGTTGCATCATCAAGATCATAATGTTTGAAGTTGAGTTTCAGAAGATGCTGAGTTAACTTTTCATACCAGGCTCGCGGTGCTTGCTTGAGGCCATACAAGTGTTTCACAAGCTTGCATACTTTGTGTTCTTGGCCCTTCACAATAAATCCTTCTGGCTGGGACATTAAAACATTCTCTTTCAGATCTCCATTCAAGAAAGCAATTTTTACATCCATTTGATGGACTTTCCAACCGTTCTGAGCTGCCAAGGCAAAGACTATCTAGATGGTAGCCCATTTTGTTGTGGGGGCAAAAGTGTCCTCATTATCAACCCCTTCTTTCTGTGCAAAACCTTTTGCCACAAGCTTGGCTTTGTGTTTGTCAAGTGAGCCATTAACTTTATACTTGTTC
Organism: Pinus taeda; assembly: GCA_000404065.3. Lineage (NCBI taxonomy): Eukaryota > Viridiplantae > Streptophyta > Pinopsida > Pinales > Pinaceae > Pinus > Pinus taeda. Next base: position 58,467 of record APFE030051833.1, on the reverse strand, counting down.
TTGTAAGCCCACTTGCAGCCAATTGGTTTGGTTCGCAATGGAGGATCAACTAGCTTCCAAGTTCCATTCTTTATCAAGGCATCATACTCCTTTTGCATCGCTTCTTTCCATTCATCATGAGAAGCGACTTTTTTGAAGGAACTGGTTCAAAATTTGTAGACAAATTTAGTTCACAATCATAAGAAACATCCATATCAATAGGTGAATCAGAATCATCTACATCACCTCCATTTTGCTTGATTGAATTTCTTGTTCCTGTCTTTCCAACCTCATCAGGTTGAACACTTTCAAGTGTCTTTGTAAGCCATTTTGGAGGACCTTTTTAAGATGGCCCAGGTTTCTCAGTTGATTGAGTTGGGAGTGAATCAAGATTGAGTCTCCCAATTCTATTAATCACATCACTCAAAGTATCATTAGTGGTTGGAACTTCATGTGGGGGAGAGTGCTTCAGTAGAAGATTCAATAGATTGATTCAATATAGGAATTCCCCCTTCAAGATGTGGAATCTGATTATCAAATTCTTGAAACGATTTTGCATGTTTGAATTGTTAGTTTTTGGTAGCATCGAAAATGATCTAGCCTTGAAAATTGGTGGAGCGGCTAAGGCACATGAGTTCTAAAGAACCCATAAAACGTTTGGAGAAATTCCACTTGGATTGTATTTTATTAAAATAATTAATATTTTTAATGGGGTTCTTAAGTCTAAACTTAGGGAAATTAAAATATTAATGGGTATTAATCAAAATATGGGTGAGAATGATCTAGAAAGTGGATCAAGTCATGTTTTAATCTTAGCTGTTGATTAGAGACTTAATCTCTGCCGTTGAAATTTCAACAAGAAAAGTATAAGGAGGAGGCTTGGGGTTCATTTAGAAACACACAGAGAGATTGAGGAAATCGATTTTCGGAGGTCGGAAGTTCTCAGGAGGAAAATTGATTAGGAAGATCTTGTAGCAGAGGGGTCGTGAGATTCCGGGAGGACTTTCCGGAGAATACAAGGCAAAGAGAGGACAGAAAGACATCCAGAGGAGGGCTGACGCTTGCCTACACAGAGGCAGCGTAGTCAGTGAGGGGAAGTCGAGTTTCTGTAGAGGGAATTCGAAGTTCAGGTGCCAGAAGCTAGGATGTGAGATTGGAGGCAAGAAAGTCGATTTCTCAGCCAGCAGAAGATCTAAAGTAGAGAGGCAGCGTAATACCCAGGAGGGGTGACGCAGAAGCTGCCCAGGGTGACGCAGCTTGATGCAGAGGCCATCAAAAGGTGACACAGAGCCTCCCAGAGCTGAGGATCAATCATTGATTCTCCAGTGACAGGGTGAGATTATTTCACCAGTATTTTGTCCAATATTTTCTCTGTAAAGGGTTGCTAGTTGAGCATCCTAGATTTGTATTCATAATTTTCTCCTGCATAATAATAAACCCTCAGAGTTGCTGCACTAGTTTTTGTGCATTGGATTTTTCCGGGGACTATTTTGTCCAAAAACGATTGTCCTATGTATCTTGTTCTTTGCTCAGTTTTCTGTTTCATGAAATCAAATATTTAAAGTATTGTAGGCTACAGAAGTAATTTGCTTCAGTATCTAGAGAATAACTTGATAATGTATATTAAAATCAAGTAGGTGAAGTAGATTCAGATTTGCTGCAGTAAGGGTTCCTTGAGGATTAGGAATTTTCACACGAATCTATCCAAATGATCAAGCCGCCACTCAACAACATTGGCAACTTTGGAAGATTCAAGAAAGATTACATCTCTAGATACAACAAACCTCTTATTTCTTATTAACTTCATCATAAAGACGATATGCTTTGGAGGTATTTGAATACCCCAAGAAGATACACTTACGACTCCTTGCACCAAGTTTGTTTCTTTGTTCCTTTGGTATCAAGGCATAACAGGTGGAACCAAAGACCTTTAGATGCTTTACCGAAGGAATGTGGCCATACCACATTTCATAAGGAGTCTTGTTTCTAATAGAATTAGATGGACATCGATTCTTTACATACACAACACATAGAACTGCATCATTCCAAAACATCAATCTTTACATTCTTGAAAAACATCATGGAACGTACCATATTTAAGATTGTCTTGTTCATTATTTCAGCTACTTCGTTCTGTTGGGGATTATAAGGCACAATTGTTTGATGTTTGATCCCATGTTGGCGAAGATAGTTTTCAAATTCATTTGAAGTGTATTCTTTTCCATTATCAGTGCAAATAGAGCCAATATGAGATTGTGCATAATTTTCAATACATGTATGAAAGTTCTTGAATGTTTGAAAAGCATCAAATTTGTTCTTCAATAAATAAACCCAACACATTTTGGTGTAGTCATTAATAAATGTCATCATATATTTGTTTCCATTTGCAGAGGGAATAGACATTGGACCACATAAATCTGAATGAATGAGTTCAAGTTTTCTATGTGCTCTGGAATGTGAATTATGAAAAGATTGTTTGCTATGCTTTCCTAGAATACAAGCATCACATTGCTTAAGTTTCTTAGGAATTGTAGGCAAACCAGTAACAACATTTTTCTTCAACAAGCAAAGGCTGTCATAGTTCAAGTGTCTAGATCTAGCATGCCATAAAAGACTTGATGGAAATGTACCTTCATCATAATGAGAACTGTATGAGAAATTTTGTGCATGAACAGAGGTACCTTGCAGTGTCAAAAGTCTTTTTTCTTCTATCCCCTTCTTGACAAGTGAGTGATCTGCTGCTTTTCTGACCTCAACCTTGCCATGAAACATACGAATGGAGTGTCCTTGGTGGCGGATGTGGACCAAGGACAACAAGTTTCTCCTCAACTGTGGGAGATATAAAACATCATGCAGAAGAAAGTCTGGAAGACCAGACAATTTGAGCCTAATGGTGCCAAGCCCTGATGGCTTGAGTTTTGATTTGTCTGCAAAGTATATTGCTCCATCAACATTATCAGTAAATTCTTCAAAAATATCTCTTTTAAAAGTCATGTAGCAAGTTGCCCCTAAATCAAGCAACCAATCATTTTTCCAAGAAGCAAGTGAAGCATTAAACAAGTCTTTAGTTACTCCAATATTACAATGTGCCACAACATAGTGAGCGGATTTAGGTGCTTTACCTTTCTCTTTGTCATTGGTTTTACCTTTGGCTTGATTTCTTTCCTACTCAATTCTGTCCCAAGGCAGCTTACATGTAGATGCATCATGTCCATCTCTATTGCAACGTATGCAATGAAGATTAGACTTTTCTCCTTGAGAGTGTCTGCGCCCCTTGGCTCTGAAATTTCTTCTTCCTCTTCCTCTTCGACCACCTCTTCCTGTAGAAGAATCTTGAGCATGATTCTTCTCTCTATGTGCAAGACAACTTTTTCAGAAGACTGAGGAGTTGTCTTCTTCCCAAAAGCCTTTTCTCTCTCAACAAACTTCTTCACAAGGGAGTCGAGGGTAATATCCTTGAGGTTTCCACTTGCTTGCAATGACTCAAGATAATTTGAGTAAGTGGGATATAATACCTTGACGAAAGTTCTGAGAGGAATGTCTAGTTGAACATCAGTGGTTTTGATATCATGCATAATAGATCTTACTTCTAATGCTAAAGCAAGACGATCATCATTTTTCAATTCAAGACTGAACAATTTAATCATCAATTATAAAACTTCAAGTTCAAAGTGTGAGTCATAGAGTTCCTTCAACTTTTGTAAGGTTTCAAAATTATTTGAAAATAGTGAAACATGGTGACTCACCTCTTCATTGACAGATGTTGCAATCAAGGCCCTAGGCCTTGTTGTTCTTGTTTTCCCAAATGGTGATCTCCTTATCTGAGGTGGGATTTGCAGGTTCATTATCTCCTTCTCCGACACAAACTCTTTTCGACAACTCATTGAAATTGAGAGTTTTATTTTCTTTGACCATTTAGGATAGTTCTCTTTTCCTGAGAGAACTACTCCAACAATAGATATTAATGAATGCATTTTAAATGTGTGTACTGTAAAAAATGTACTTCTGCTGCCAATATGTTGTAAGAAATTGCACTTCCGGTGGTAGTTTTGTAAAAAAGAAATTATAATTCTGATATAAATATGTAGCAAAGGTATTATGTAAGAGAGGGAGTATATGAGTGAGGGAGGGTTATATAAGGGAGGAGGTGTATATGGGGAAGAGGTAGTATATGGGAAAGGTATTACCTGTCGGAGTTATAATATACTGTTGGGTTAACTGTGGAATGGGAGTGGGGGTGGTATGTGAGCACGGCATGGCAACCAGTGGCATGAGAACCAGTGGTATGTGAGCAATTGGTAATATGGGAGCGCGGTACCAAAGTCACGATAAAGCTGCAACTATATATTAAAACCTGTATGGCTAGGGTGGTATCACACTGAGCAATGGGTATCACAGTCACGATACTGTTATGGCGTTATATATTATGGTATGCGGGATGCAACAACCGGTTCGATGGTATTATAACCGAGAGTCTGAGCAGCGATGAGAGGTGATGGTATTATATAACCGAGAGTCTGAGCAAGGGTATGATACGACAACGTTCATATCACTGTGTGGGAGTAATGTAAATCAGAGCCACCAAGCGGAACGACCAGAGTTAGGGGGAGATGAGCGATGGTATAGCGGAGGAGCGATACTGCAACAGGGAATACACCGCAACAGGGGGCCATGAGTAATGGTTTTAGGTCACATGCAATGAAGTAGTGTATGGATGTCGCAAGAGTGACCAGTTAATGGAGGGTGTAAACTGTGCGGAGGAGCTGAGGTATGGAGCAGTGTGAAGGGAGCTATTAACCAATGTTGCATTAATCGTTGTCGGGATATTATCGACACGGAAAAAATCGGAAAAAGTCGTAAAAATCGGGAAAAAATCGTAACATACAAAAATATTCATTTTTTTTTTTAAGTTTTTAATATCTAAAGCATCTACAACATAAAATAAATACATTGACACATAAATATGATAAAAGAACTAATATATAAGATGTTTAATATCATTTCTAGTGCTACATCACACATAACAGTGAATCATGTCCTGAATAGTAAGTCCTGACTCATGACTCCCAACTCAGCCTCAAAATATCAACAAAAATATAATAATGTATCTCATGAGTCATAATGTCATATACAATGAAATGAGCCAAATAACTAAAGTCTAATACTATTGATTTCCTTTGCCCCTCTTGCGAGAAAATGCAATAGCTTTCTCTTTCCCTCTAGATGTAGATGCCGGTGGAGTTGGCAGTGGACTCTGTTGTGCTCTAGAAGCTGATGAACTAGGAGCTATAGGAGGTAGACCACGTCCTCTACTGGTGGCAGGAGTAGCCCGGGTAGGTGGTGTCACGTCCTTTTCCTGTTGCTCTGCCTCCTCCTCCTCCTCCTCCCCTTCCACTACCTCCTGCACTAACCAATCATCAGCAGACTCCATTAGAGGCCTCTCTGCCTCAACCCTCCATGCAACAGTGGTGTCAATCCCATCCAATGAGATGGCCTCCATATTAGGTGTCCTCTCAAGTTGCCTCACCCACAATCGAAGATTGTAGTAGACGTAGACCATGTCTTTAAGTTGCTGGGACTCCAACCTGTACAAAAATCATGAAATAATCATTATAAAAAAATATTGTTTAATGAATTCAAAAAATTATTTGGAAATTTGCAATATTTTAAGTGTTAAGCTGTTGTGCTTCTTGTGTATTTTTTCAAATAAACTCTAGTTGTGCTCACATGCTGAGGAGCTACGTGTTTGGTTGAGGATTTGAATGGCAAGCTTTTGCAGAAGGGGTACCCTGGCACCATACATTCTCCACCATGCATCTACAAATTACAAATAAAATTTTAAATAAACATAAGAAAAAAATGAAATTTGAAAGTTGAACCAAAGTATGAAGTTATGAACTTGAAGAGAATGAAATTTGAAACAAACTAAAAAATCCCTGGCATTTTAGTTGTCCTATCAGTCATAGCCATGCCAAAGTCAAATGTGCCACCTGCCATCCTGTATGTCTCAATTTCTTTGGAGATTTTTGTACGTTTTGCTGGAGATCGCACCATCCTCTGAACACAGGTTAAGAATCCATCTATGATCTCAACATCAAATACGAACCCACATGAGTAAGAAAATGCGGGGTTTAGGTAGATCCCTGCAGCATGAATGGGACAATGGAGTGTGTTGTTCCATTGTTCATCAATCACTTCCCATAGGAGGAGTTGTCTCTGAAACCCCTCATCTCCCTTATCATCATAGTAGGCCCGAATGGATTCTTTGGCCCTGTCCATGGCCTCAAACAAATAGCCCATTGCGGGCTTCTCACCATCAACTAATCGAAGAACCTTTACCAAAGGTTCAGTGACGGTGCACACCTCCTGCACTCTCGCCTAGAAGTCTTCTTGGTATGAAACTATTCTGCATATGGCCTCTCCCTCTGGTTTGCGGCTCATTGTCAAAGCATGCCACTCCTCTGAAAGAAACATTCTCTTCACATTCCACATAGAAGTCAAGAGGGATTGAAGAGATAAACTTGTGGCCAACCGTGTAATGGCGGGTCGCACCAGCTCTTTGTTGTTGGTGAATTTTGTCATCAAGCTAAGCACAGATGTATGATTATATATAAATTTTATATTGCTTTTTGATGACTCAGCAATATCTTTGACAAAGGAAAATTTTCCTATGTCCTCCAACATCAAATGAATACAATGTGTAGCACAAGGTGTCCAAAATAAAGTAGGATGTCTCTCCATAAGCATCCTGCTAGCAACAACATAATTTGCAGCATTGTCCGTTATGACTTGGACAACATGTTCTGCACCCACCTTCAAAATAAACACATCCAGCAAATCACATAAAGTTTTTCATTTTTGATATGTGCAGTTGCATCAACAGATTTCATAAACATAGTCCTCTTGGGACAACTAACCAAGAAGTTTATAAGGGTTCTCCCCTTTTGGTTAGTCCAACCATCTGACATCACAGTGCATCCTGTTTGTGCCCATGATTCCCTAAACTCCTCCAATCTTTTGGTGCAGTCAACCTTTTCATTTTGAAGAATTCAACCTCTAAAGTCATGATAAGAAGGGATTTTGTACCCTGGGCCAACAGTTGCAATAGCATCAATAACAAGCTGGAAAAATGGATTATTCCTTGCAAAGCTGAAAGGAATATCATTCCAAAGGAGAAATTTAGCCAACAACTTGTCAGCTTGTTTTTTCTCAGTTTTTTTAAGCATTGAAGTGATATATGGCTGTGAACCAGGTGTGGTTCTAGGAACAAAAAATGATGAGGCAGCTACTGGGTTGGTTGATGCTGAAGTAGAACCAGTGCCACTTCTTTGTTCATCTGAGTCTAACACAGACTTTGTTAGTTGCTTCTTTATTTCTGCTTTGGCCTCTCTATTTTGCTTTAAATATTCCAATGATTTCATTGCTTTTCAGATGATTTCATGATTTGTATTTGTGCAAGGCCCTACATCAAATCCAGGGATTTGTGCAAGGTGATACTTCAATCTGTACACCCCCCCTGACATATGCTGCCCCCACAACTTGCAAAACAAGTTTATTCTATCAATCCCTCCATCAGGTTTGCCAAATTCCCACAGAGGGTCCAATTTCTTTGGCATGTTTGACTTTGAACTTGAAGTTGAATAGTGATTCGGTGAACCTATGGCAAAATAAGGATTACAATTTACAAGTTACAAACTTACAATTTACATTGTACAAAAACTAAAAAAAATTACATACATGAGTAACATAACAAAACACATGGAATTTTTGACAATTTAAGAAATTTTAACAAACAAAATGAAAAATCAAATGACAAAAACCCCATCAATTCAAATCAATTCAAAAATATTTGATAACCCATTGAATTCTTTTGATAAACAATGGGTTATCCAGATTCCAAACCCAACCAAAAACATAGAAAAAAACCAAAACAAAGTTAGAAAACACAAAATGTTGGTGCCCATACCGGTTTGATGGAGAAAATTTGTCTCCTCCTTAGCTCTCACTCCGTTTTTCTCCTCCAAATAGCGGATTCAGCTCCCAAACGACCAAGAGGTCACTCTAAAACCCCGTCGCTGCTGGCGTGCCGCTGTCTGTGCAAATGAATTAAAAAAAGTCGTGATTTTTTTTTTTTTTTTTTGTTTGTTTGTTTGTAATATAAACGCACTGTTGGAAAGGGCCACGATTTTTTCCAATTGAATTGCGATTTTTTTGAAAAATCGCTGAAAAAAATTTGTTGTTTTTATCGGGTAATAATATTGTCGGTTTTAAAAAACTGCGATTTTACGATAAAACCACGAGTAGTGCAACACTGGTATTAACCACTTATAAATCGGGAGTTATACACAACATTAATGCCCATCACAATGCCTTCACAGAGAATGCAACATTTGAATAACAACCGAATGCATACCAACGCACAACATTCAAGTTGCAGAGTTGTACACACCAACAGCTGCACCACACCGAGCAACCACACCATGATTATGCACCATGCATTACACAATCTCCAACGTATTGCAGGAACGACTAGACTCAAACGCACCGAGCACAATTCCTAGCATAGTTCACGCACAAACAACTTCCACTTTATTCCAACACCCAGAGCAGTGTACACATCAAATTGTTCAATGCAGAAGGCAGAGAACACACTATCCAAACTCAGAGAAAATAGGGACAAAGGACAGATTATGACAGGAAATAATGGCAGGAATAGGAGTTACAGGGGCAAAAGAAAGCTAAAATGGGGCTGACTCTAATACCAAGTCAGGCTAGGAGGTAACTCAAAACGAATTGTCTTTGCATTGAGATTGCTCATGGATATAAGGAGGGAGAGACTCTTGGGCTTCACCTCTCATTGTCTCTTCATATTCCTATTCTCCATTATTTACTAATTACATTATTTACATATATTCACCCAATCCCGATGATTAAGTGTCAATAAAAGGAAAAGGAACTTGGCTCTTCAGAATGGCAGGTATTATATCATGTTGATGTGAAGACAAGATTTGAAGAAAAAGGGGTTCAAGTTTAAGAGGAAGTCAACCTTTCTCAAGAGATAAGTATTCTTGATAATTACTAATGCTATTGTCTTTACATTTTGTCTCATTGTTCTTTCATAAGTATTCTAACCAAGGTTACAGGTCAAGGCAAGTTCTATCTAAAGCTTGGTTATGTAGATGAAAGACTTGAAGGAACGTCATGAAGACTGTGAATGAAGGAGCAGTTTGATGTATGCAGATTACTAACCTCAAATGAAAAGAGGGAGCTGTAAAGAATCTAATGATTACGATATTGAAGCTTGCTGATTGGTTTAGATTGATGATTGAAAGCTGAAAAGCATAAAGCTGAACTTTGTTGCAATATTAGATAGATTGTGCAAAGGATTGTTGACATCAGAGGGAGAAAGTAGTAGAATTTGACACCTTGATTTGAGGCCATTATGATTTGGCAACTCTGATATTGATGATTTGTTTGAGATATGATTTGGCTCCCTTGAAAAACATACTGCGGTAGTATATGCAGAGGCTGGAAAGATAACAATAATTTTTTGAACCTACGACTGCATGGTTTAATCATGGATCACATGGATTGTGTGGATAACACTATTGATGGCTTAGATAAACATGAGAGCAGAATTGATATTGAAAAGATGATATAACTCTTTGAAGAATATGAAGCAAAACTTTGTTATGAAGGAAGAAGACATGTGCTAGCAACTGTGAGGAAGTTCGACTCCTAGAAGATGATAGATGAACCTTTTGATGATAATTGACGAGATCCAGAAAGGTTGAAGTTTGATCCGATGGTGCTGTTAAGAGTCGAGAAATCCTGCGATGAAGTTAGAAGGTGGAAGAATTTGGCTCTGTAAGATGTTTGATAACCAAGAAGGTTGAAGCCCAAGAATGATGGAATGCGAGAAAGGAGCACTGTAGCTATAACTATATCTCCATGGAAGAACAAGTAGTTGATGTATTGATGATGTGTGAGACCAACTAAGGATTGTGATGATGTCTCCCTAATTGAGAGGGAGTAAGAAGTCTCCTCCATGTTTGAGGAGTAAGGATCTCCTCCTTGGTTGAAAGGGAGTGATGATGGACACTATATTCTCCATGTGTCATGCACTAGGCCAAGACTAATCGCCATATGTCTAGTGAAGGCACTGGGAGGGAGAATGGAGGGTTGGATAAGCATTTGGGACTGGTACTCCTTGAGGATTGGGAATCCAAGATAGGAAGTAGTCCCGTGATCGACACTCTTTGAGGATTGGACAAGGTATCCAAGATAACAGTGGTCGAAGAGGACTAATATTCTTTGAGGATTGGGAATGCAAGATAAGAATAGTCATGTAAGGACATACCTGGTGAACATCCGAATGGAGTATGTGCCTTGAGAGGCTGTCATAGTGTCCATATGTATGCCTCCCAACATTGTGCTCTAATCTTGTGGAGAGTTAGAGCTTGTCAAGTCAAGGCCTTGCTATATTGCAATTTGACAATGCTGGTTATGATGCTTAAAGATGGCTTATCAATTTGACTCTTCTTATGAGAATATTTCAATTTGAGAAGTATCCTTGTACCGATTATGTAGTTATGAATACCTCCCTGGTTACGTGGGAGTGTTGGAAAATGTAACTAGGTCCAGTCTTCATACTTATCTTTGTACTTATTGTTGTAACTTGATTAGTTTTGATAATTTAAATTTGATGATATAATAGGTTTTAGTAGTTTAGAAATAATAAATGGGTCTGCACGAGTAAATGCGCCCTCAAAATGTAAATTTAAGTAGCATGAGCTGGTTGATTTAGTTAATCATGCATTTAAACATGATTAAATGATGTATAAAGTAAATTCAAACATGGTTTACAAACAATCGAGAACTAATTTTAAAAAACAGAAAGAGGTTTTTGTTGATAACATACTCATGTACAAAAACCTCTCTCAGTTTTCTAACAACTGTTATGATTTGGGAGATGCTAGTGATTCTTTAAAGGCATATCTTTTAGAAATTTCCCGTTTCAGTCATCTTTTTGTAGAGCATATTGTGGACAATTAGAAATCAATTGTGGTAAACTGGAGGAGGTTTTTGTTCCACAGATTCTAATCTACAAAAACCTCTCTTAGCTTTGTAACAGAGGTTATGGTTTGTGAGATTCAAATGAATCTTTGTGGGCATGTTTTCCCAAATTTTCTTGCTTTTAGTCAGTGTTTCAAATGCAGTTTCCGAGTAGGTGGAAATGAATTTTCAAAAACTGAAAAAGGTTTTTGTTGCCAACATCATCATTTACAAAAACCTCTCTTCGTTTTCTAACAACTATTATGGTTTGGGAGAAACAAAGGTATTATAGGATCCTATTTTTCAGAATTTCAAGAGGAAAAAGCTCAAAGACAGTTAGTGACTTGGAGGCGACCTCATCAAATATGAATTTCAATCAAATTCAAATTTCTCTTCTTTATCAACAAAAATCCTCACAGATAGTACCAGAACTAGTTACCTTTATTTGTGTTCTATTTTTGTAATACAATTTTTAGATATTTGTAATAACTCTTGATATTTTTATCAAAATTTTTTTGTGAGGAAATTGTATAAATACTTCATCAATTGAAGTAATATGTGTTGGCTTTTGATGCCAAGGCTCTTCACTTTGTAATAACTTCTATTATAGTATTTCTGATGAAAGTCTTCCGGCTCCAGTTTGACAGAATTTTGTGTTTTCTAGTATGTCTTTCTAGTGTTTTATATCTTATTTCTACACATGTTCAAAGCATTTATATGAAGGTGTGGGTAAGTGTAGATTAAGTCTTAATTTCTTTGAAATCCCCTGTAAAATCATAACCTTTAGAAAGAGGTTAGCTTATTGGACTGTTTGTCCAAGATAACTCCTCTTTGACTGGTTTTTGCTTTATGCCTTCTCATAGCCATTAAAAGATATTAGCTTACTGGACTATCCATCTGAAATAGCTCCTCTTAGATTGGTTTCAGTTTGGCCTTCAGTTTCCTTTGAATATATTTTGTTGGGCTGTAGAAATCTTCTACACGCATCCAAATTTCCCTAGTTGTTAAGAACTCTGTCTGATTGCTTAATTATTAGGAATCTCCTTACATTCTTCTATCACAATCCTTGAAAAACTAAGTCATTTTGTCAGGCTGGAAACTGACACGTCTTGAAGGGACCTTGTGAGAGAGGCCCTAAATCATGGATAGGGATTGTCATTGATTGCTAACCACCCCCAATTAAAACCATAAATTTGGCCATTGTGCTTCAAAGGCTGCTGTTCAGTGATAGGTGAACAATGTTAAACAAAGCCTCGTAACCACTGAGGGAGCCCCCTCTGGTACAAGGGCCAACTTGAACCTAAAGGCTGGTTGAGTTGGTTTCTTGGCGTAGTTTTTGTAGCCAAGGACTAACTACGGGAAACAGGTACAACACTTATGTCATTGTACATTTTATGTAAAAGAAAAAGAAGAAAAATAAAATTTATTTTCTAGCATGGGTTTCATCCTCAAGTCAATGTGATATTTAGGTCAAGCATGTTTTTCATGCTTCTAGGTTTTGTTGAATCAAAGAGTCGGTCTTTTTTGGACTTCTTGTAAAGAAAGAGGAAAAAGAAATTTCAAAATAAAATTTGGCTCAAAAACCACCTCTAGTAGCCAAGTCGGTCCTACCTCAGGAAGAGGCACCCAATTAGCCCTTACTATCAAGTATAAATAAAGACCAAATCGAGTTCATTTGAAGACAAGAAGTTCCGCATTACATCTCTGACTTATATTGTTGAACAAAGGAAGAGACGAAGTTTGGAAGAAGGGTAAAAAGGCCAAAAATTTCTCTCTTTGTCTTGCATGAGGAAAGGAAAATCCTTCTTGGATTCGCATTTGTAAAGACTTTGTCACAACAAAGTTTGTTGAAGGAAAAGATTTTCAAAATAAAATTTGGCTCAAAAACCACCTCTAGGAGGCAAGTTGGCCCTACCAAGGAAGAGGCACCCAATCAACACCTATGATCAAGTATAAATAAAGACCAAATTGAGCTCATTTGAAGACAAGAAGTTTCACATTACATCTTTGATCTTCTATAGTTGAACGAAGGAAGAGACGAAGTCTGGAAGAAGATTAAAAAGGCCAAAAATTTGTTTCTCTCAGTCTTGCATGGGTAAAGGAAAATCCTATTTGGATTCACATTTGTAAAGTCTTGGAATAGCTTAGGAAAAACTATTGAAGGAAGAATTATTGACTGGGTTTTCCCCTAAAGAGGGGTTTTGCCTTGGTTGTGTGCCTATATTTGGTGTCCTTTGATTTATGTGCTATTGATTTGGTATTTCCTTGATAAACTAAAAGAAAGAAGATATAAAGAAATCTAATAAGAAATCAAGAACATCACAAGTAATTATCAAGTATAAGAAAATCTAATAAGAAATCAAGAACATCACAAGTAATTATCAAGTATAAGAAAATCTTTCTACCTTTCTGATTTTCTATCATAAATTCCAGTAAAATTGTTTTTTAAAGAATTAAGAGAATAAAGTTGATGGAAGGATTGGAGACCTTGTCTTTCCATTGGGCATATAGGGTATCAAGAAAGAAGTGGGTGGATTATGGATAAAAGGTTTTAGAGATTCGTCCATCAATTGAAGGGCACAAGGGAAACACCTTTGAGTTTTTACTAGACTTATTAGGCTTATCAAATTCGAATAATGTTATGCTGTTGTATATTAGAGATGACCGAATGGATGAAGAGGAGGGTTCTGATAGCTTTAATACTACAAAAAAAATGAAAGTGTCGGAGGAAGACACAGGTAGGGAGCTCCGAAACATTGTTTGGGACACTAGGTGGTGTGATATAATGGAATTCATTTCAGCATATCGACGCCATCTATCTATGTCTACTGCATCTTCCTTAATGCATGGCATGTCATTTACATACAACAGATCACCTTTGACAACTTTTAGAGAGGAGAGGGATACATTTGGTCCCATCAATATACCGACAGACAAATTATGGGGTGCACAGACTCAACGGTCACTGCAAAACTCTGAAATTGGTGGAGAGCGTGAGCAGATGCCTGAACAAATTATACAATCATTTAGTGTTCTAAAAAAAATGCACTGCTAAGGTTAATATGGAGTATGGTCTTGACCCAACCATTTGGAAAGCGATAATGTAAGCTACTCAAGAAGTTGCTGAAGGAAAGTTGAACAGTCATTTCCCTTTGGTCACTTGGCAAACTGGTAGTGGGACTCAAAGTAACATGAACGCTAACGAGGTGATTGCAAATCGTGCTGCTGAAATTCTTGGAAAGAAACGTGATGAAAAATGTGTACATCCAAATGACCATGTCAATATGTCTCAATCTTTTAATGATACATTTCCCACTGTTATGCACATTGTTGCAGTAGTGGAAATGAACTCAAAATTCATACCAAGCTTGCGGCAACTTCTTTCTACATTGGAAGCTAAGATAAATGAATTTAAGGATATAGTGAAAATTGGGCGTACTCATACCTAAGATGCAACATTGCTAACTCTTGGTCAAGAGATTAGTGGGTAGTGGTTATGCTACCTAGGTAAAATACAACATAGAACGTGTTAAAAACTCATTACCTCATATCTATCAACTTGCACAAGGAGGGATTGCAGTTGGAATTGGTTCAATACTAAAAATGAGTTTGACATTAAAATTGCTGTAGCTGTTGTTGAGGAAACACAACTACCATTTATTACAGCTGAGAACAAGTTTGAAGCTTTGGCAGCACATGATGCTTTTGTTGAAACCAATGGAGTTGTGAACACTATTTTAGTTTCTCTAATGAAGATAGCAAATGATATACGTTTCCTAGGAAGTGGGCCTCGCTGTGGACTAGGTGAACTGCTATTACTTGGAAACGAACTTGGCAACAACATCATGCTTGGAAAACTGAACCGTAACGACTTGCTTTCTTTCTCTTCATCGAGCGACAGTGGAACAATGGCTGTTAGTGTTGGGGGAGGTTGATGTCAAACGTAGCTAATATTAAATGTGCCGCTGCAAATAATAAACTACCGATGTTTTTTTTGGCCGAGCAACGGTCAAAGGACGTGACCGGAGGGTCACCGTCGAACTGTTTGAACCGTTTTAATGATCCAGAAGGAAGGGGCATGAGGGCACTCATTCAAGCTGATTTGGATGAAATGATGGATGTGACACAATGCACAATTATTTCTGAGCTTTCTAATGAGCATCTTGATTCATGCTTAGATTCATATGGGTGTGGTGATTCATATGCCGCTTCGATAGCCATCTATGTCACAAATTATGTTAATATAATTTAATTAATTAAATTGATTCAATTAAAAAAAAAAAAGAAAAAAATAGAAGTTTATATAATATATATATAATATTATACTTCATTTAAAAAAGAAGAAAAGAAAAAAAAGTTATTTAAAAAAAATATGGGAGGTCAATAAAAAAAAAAAAACTTCGTTCCAAAATAATATCACCAGAGAATTATTCGATGTTATAAAAAATGACGTAAGCCAAGCGACGACAAATATTCCAGGTTAAAGTGAAGGAAATTGCCAACAATAAGCTTTGAGGACAAAACTGTTAGGATATTTCGACACATAGGAAATAATTAAGTATAACTTGGTCTAATTTATAGTTAGGTAAAGTGTGTTTTTTTAGTATGTGCTTTTTGTAACTTACAATCTAATGGTCACAATATGTTCTAGACATGAAGTGATCCGACGGTTCATTCTCTCCTCGGTATTACCGACACTTGATCCATGGCTTAACACCCAATTGGCCCATGATCTCTATTTAAAGAGCATGGAGGGTCATTTGTTAGGTGACTGTTCATGAGAGAAGCTTATGTAAATTTTTTTTCTTTTACATTAATAAATTGCTTGAAGTGGCCACGTTGGTTTAGGCTGTGGACTGTTTCCCTGTTTGAGGGTTTTAACCACATCAAGAATACTAGTGTATTGATCTGTGATTTTTTTGTGAGCAGTGTCCTTTAGTGTTATATCTATAAGGAACTTACCTTGTAAATTCCTACATGGTATCAAAGCTACTTGAGGGCCGCATCTGTTGGTGATCCAAATCCGAAGCTGGTACAATTGCATTTGACTGTCGTTTCCTAGATCTATTGTTTCTAACTGCTTTGAGGCCGAGAGGATTGCTTTATTGTTTTAGGAGCATCTGTTCCAGTGAGGAACCCCTTTCGTTTCACGCGAAAAGGTTTCTTGTAGCTCTAGCTACGTCATTTTTAAGATCTGGAGGTATACTGTTTTTATTTGCAGTTATAGTTATTTATCTCTCTCGTTATTTTGATTTATAGTCCTATATCAATTTTTTTTATTACCGGATCTATACCTTTGATTTTTGCGTATGTTCTTTGCCCCGCGACTCTGTGCAATCTGGGCAAACCAGAAACATAAATAAATGATTTTTCTCATGTGTATACTCTTTTCCGCTGCGTCTTAGTGTGATTTCAGAAAATCAGAAACATTGAGGAAAATATTTAATTTTCGGCCAAATCTAATTTTAAGCCATAAGACTTGGATAATTTTGCTTGTTTGTTTCGTTTGTGTGGTTTTTTTTTGTTTTGTATGAAAAAATGGGGTTTTCAAGTAAGCACGCACTCTAAAAATTTAGTGTTAAAAAAAAACCCCTTCCTCCTCTCCAAAATTGACTAACCTTTTAAACTAGCTCACTTGGTCTAAAGTTATTTTATGAGAATAGAGGTCTTGGATTCAAGTCTTTCTTTTTGTTGAGTTACTTTTTCACAAAGCACATGTAACTTATGTTTTAAAGTTACTTTATGTAAAAGTGTGCTCATCCATTATAAAAAGTGAGTCACTTATATTTCCAAAGTCACTTTAACTTTTATTTAAGTTAAAATTTAGTGAATAGTTCATAAAGTACCATTGTAAAATTGACTTTCACTTATTTATAAAAGTGGGTCCCATAAAGTAATTTTTTTTTTAAAGTGAACTAATTAGATTAAGTTTGGAAATGAGGGATTTTTTTTTAAATATAACATTATCATCAACTTCTCAACATTCGTGTGGTTCGTTGGCATCTTCAACAACTTTTCTTCAAAAAGCCATAACTTATTCATTTGTATGCTGTTTTCAGAGCCGTTTTTTTGAATCGGCCTAATTTTTTGAGATCTTTCCATAGGAACACTTAGTTTCAGCATATACAACTTTGGTTTTTAAAAAAATGGAAAGTCCATGCTTAGTTATTCTTGACAGCACCAACTACTTTCAATGGCTATCCTACATGGTGGATTTACTTAGAAGTAAAGGTCTTTATAAAATAGCCTCAGGCCAAGAGTTTAAACCTCAAGATAAAGATAAGCAAGCCAAATGGGAAAATAAGCAAGATCAAGCATGTGGGTTGATAGGGATGTCTATTTCTCTAGACTTTAGATTCCATATCTCAAAAATTGATACCCTCGATGAAGCAATAAAAAAACTCAATAAAGTTTTTGAAATAAAAAATGAAATTAGAGCCTATCAACTCGAAAATGAGTTGCTTATGTTGGACCCCAATAATTTTTCTTCCATTGAAGATTTTTTTGTCCAAGTTCAAGACTTTTAGACTTCTTTTAGAATGTGTTAAGGTTAAGAAAGAAGATGGTAACTTTATCTATTCCATTCTTACTAAGTTAGGACTAGCCTACTCTGTGTTTGTTTCCACTTTCTTATTGATTTGGCGTAGCATTGGATGTGCTCTAGCCACGAAAATTGGTGGAGAGGCTAAAGCACATGAGATCTCCAATACCCAGAAATGGTTTGGGCAAAATCTAACCAGTTTGGGAGATATTAAATAATTAATATTTTAAGAGTCCTAATCTAAACTTAGGAAAATAAATATTAATGTGATTAAAAAATGGTCCAAAAGTCATGGATCAAGCCATATCTAATCTTAGTCATTGATTAGGGACTTAATCTCGGCCGTTGAATTGTCAACGAGAAAAGTATAAGAGGAGGCTTGAGGGTCACTTGGGGAACACATCGAGTTGATCAAGATTTGGATTTTCTAGGGTAGGGTTTGCTGAGGAAGTCGAAAGAGTGATCGAAGTTGCAGTTGAGGGGCAATGAATATAGAAGCAGAGAGGTAGAGATAGTACCAGGAGGATCAACGAAGAAACTGGGAGAGAGGGACGCAGAGCCAACATGAGGTTCATGCAGAGTTTGCCACGGCTCATGCAAAGGTAGTTAGGAGCTGCGCAGTGCCTCAGAGAGCCAACGTGGGTGACGTAGAGGTTCTAAGGGCTGACGCAGTGCCTCCAGAGGCTGACGCAGGGTGAGCTAGGGTGACACTGGGAAGACGCTGGGCCAGAAAGGGCTGATGCAGTCCCTAAAGGCTGAAGCTGGGGTTTTCGTGGGGCAGATTGGAGCTGGGAGCTATCAGAGTGTTTATCTGGGGTTTCAGCTAGAACATCTGTCTCCGATTGAGAGGTACTATTGCTGAGATTATTCTCTGTTGGGTGAGCCGGTTTTGGCATCCAGATTGTATTTTGAAACTGCTTAATAATTAAAACCCTCAGATAGCTGCACCGATTTTCCTGCATTGTATTTTTCTTAGGACATTGGTCCAAAAACAACGGTGTACTGTGTCACTTGTGTGCTTGTTTTGTTTCCTTCAGTTGATGATCTATAATGTGTTGAGCATGTACTTGTATTTATTTTTAGTATTTACATGGTAAATAATTTGTTAATTAATCAGAACAAGTAGGCATAAATAAATCAGAAAAGTACATGAAGGGTTTGTAACAGTTAGACTTAGAAATTCCAACACTTCCATACTATTAGAGAAGCCTTTATTTCTCAAGGACAAGACTACAAGTCCCTCTCTTTTGATGCCTTTTGGGATTCTTTAATAAGAGAATAAGAAAAACTTTTACATCTTGGTCTTATTAATACTGGAAACTTTTCTAAGAAAGCCTTAGCAACCCAACAACAACCAAGTTCAAAGAATCTTAAGAAGCAACATCCTAGAAAGAATTGTCCTAAACCAAACAAGGGTCATAAGCCATTTCAGTCTCAAAATGAAAAATCAACTCAACAAAATGATAAGGCAACTAAAAACAAAGGGAAGAAGACTGCTAGACATTGCAACTTTTGTAATCGTGATGGCCACTTAGAATCCAAATGCTTTAAGAAGATGGAAGCCTTGGAAGCAACAATAAAGAAGCATAACATCCATTTGGAGCACTCTTCAACTTCAACTTCAACTTCGTGAATGACACTTTCTGCATGTGGTTGTCAAGCATCTCGGTTTAGTTATGCATTAAATGTATCTTCTTCTTCTCATTCTCATGAGTGGGTCATTGATTCTGGAGCTTCTTATCACCTTGCAAAAAACAAAGCCATGTTTGCTTCTTTAAATGATTGTGACACCAAAAATATATATGTTGGTGATGATAGATCTCTTAGTGTTGTAGGGATTGGAACTTGTTCATCTAGACAATGGTCAATTTAATGATGTATTATGTGGTCCTAACTCATCCTGCAACTTTCTATCAGTATATCAGATAACTGATTCAGGTGACGGTAAAACCGTTGATTTTTCACCTTATGATGTTGTAATTAAGGACCTAAGAGATCTTAGACAGATTTTAGCTACTGGCATTGTTGATGATTCTACAAGGTTGTATAAGTTTAACAACTTTGGGTCATCAACTCTTCCCTCAGTATTTGTTGCTCATAATGATGAAGTGAGAAAACTTTGGCATGAGCGATTTGGTAACTTAAACTATCGCTCGCAAGGAAACAAAAGAAGATGAGGTTGTTGAATGCCATGGTATGTGGGACTTCATTTTGCTCAATTTTGATACTGAAAGCGAACATGAAGCTCTCCTAATAAGTACCAGACGTAAAGTCGCTGCAGAGCCTGTTCAATCAACTCAAAAGAAGAAAAATGCAAGCCCTACTGCCAAAGATAAGGCTCCCATGAAGAAATCTACAACATTGCCTACTCAAAATCAGCCATCATCTTCTAATCCGCCCACATCATCCAAGACATTGGTAGTCTCTGACTCTATGGATTACAACATTATAGAAGACATGAAGAAGACTAGAGTGAATATTTCTTTGTTTGAGCTTAGCAAGCTCAAATATCAACAGAAATTGCTGCTCAAAGAGTTAAATGCAGTGCCTTCTTCTCCTCTTCCAAACGCTGTATTGTCCAAGGCGGCTAAAGGAACAAGTAAGCCACCATCAGATAAAGTAGATGCTACTGATGTTGTTTTGATCGGAGATAGATCTAATTCTCATACTCCTCATTTTCTCTTGACCTATGAAATCTACAATAGAAATTTGCACAGCTGCTTAATAGATTCAGGGGCTTCATCAAACATAATGCCAGCCTCGGTTTGCTCAAAATTGAACATTGAGCCCCAAAAATCTGCAGTGCATGTTGTTCAGTTGGACTGTTTCTCTCTTTGAGGGTTTTAACCACGTCAAGAATATTGGTGTACTGATCTGTGATCTGTTTGTGAGCTGTGTCCTTTGGTGTTCTATCTAAGGAACTTACTCTGTAAATTCCTACAAAAACTTTTGAAGGAAGGGGCAATGTTACGAACATAAATTGTATAAAATAAAATAAACATAAATAAATATAAATAAATGTAAATACTAAATAGTTAAGTAATGATTATGTTAAGTAGTCATTAGTTAAATGAAAAGGCATGTCTAAAAGACATGCCTAATCACGAAAGGACATTTGCCTAGTATATATGTAGGTCCTCATTGTAACATTCTATATCACTTGTACATTTTTATATATAATAAATTTTTATTACAAATACCTTATGTAATTTTACATTAATCCAACAAGCTATAAGTTTTGTTGCTTCATCTGATTGCATCAACTGTCATTGATCCATCTTGCTACTGAACACTGTGGGACCACGTAGCAAGGTAATGATCCATGAGGTGGACTCCTCAAGGATCTTGCCCATCTGTAGTGCTGTGGGGCTACAACACCAAGTCACCCCACCTCATTCCTGGAGGTATATTGGCGAACATCACGAAGTCTTACTCCAATTTGGAGGAAAGCTTATTGATCTCTGTTGCAATTGCCTACTAGTCCTGCTTCTGCTCCTTGCCCTTCTCCCTGAGAGGACACTGGGTACTGTAGTGACCAAGCTCACCACATCTGAAGCACTTAACAACAGAAACAGGTCCTTCTTCTTCCTTTGCTCTCCCTATCCTTGACTGGGACCTTTTGATGCGAGGGCCACATTGTCCTCTTCCTTCATCGGTTTCGATCTATTGTTGCTGCCACTGATGGAGCTCTTTAGAAGAGCTCGCCTCAATTCCTCCTGATGCAAGTCAGCCCACATCTTGTCCGAATATGATAACTTGTCTCTTCCCAATATGCTTTTGACAAAGACTTGCCAATCTTCGAAGACACTGTTGAGTGCCAATCTCACAAGCTCTGTGGGTTTAGGATCTGCCCCAACAACTGACAACTAGTAACTGGTCCCGGACCTCCTGAATCTTGGTGAGGAAGGGGCTTATGCCTTCCTCCGGATGAACCTCGGCTTCTCTTCGAGGTACATCTTCCGTTGCTCGGAAGTATCCTGATACAACATGGTGAGAGCATCCCACATCTGCTTGGCAATATCTTTGCCAGCTATATGTGAAACAACACGATCCTAGACTCCATCTAGGATCAATTGTTTTGCCCGTGCCATCTCCTTTTTGTATTCCTTCAGCTGATTTACTTTCGTGCGAATTTCTTCCATTGCATCAATATATGCTTTCAGGCCAAATTCATCTAGAAGGGAGGACATCCTTACCTTCCAGATGATGTAGTTGGGAGCTCCATCCAATCTGTTTTGATCACAAAGCCCAGCAGTGGCCATCTCAACGACCTGTCTAAAATTTCTTCTTTCCTTCTGCTCAGCTGCTGCTTTGTTATTCACAGTCCCTTATGGAGTGAGAAGATCTGCTCACAACAACTGCTGATCTGAGAGGAAAAATCAAACTTCTTGAGACTAGAAGTTCTTTGAGGAAAATTTTCCCTCTGTGTGTGTTCTTATTTCTTCCACCTCGATGCTGAATTTGCTCTAGCAAACTGTTGCAAAAACCATTGCGTCTAGCTAGAGATCTGCTCAACGAAAAATTTGGGTTGCTCCCTCTGCCTCTGGAATCACTCGATCTAGTAAGATCGAATTTTTCTGCCCCTCACTCAGAAAAATCGAACCTCCACAAGTAACTCGACCTCCTGAAAAAATCACTACCCTTGGAAATTTCGGCTTGCTGCCCACAATGAGTAGTGAAATCCCTTCTCTCTCTCGCTGATCAACTGCGCTTTGATACCATGTGAAAATTCCTATACCGGAATCTTATTGCAGTAACTGGAAATTATTCTCATAATTGTTAATTTTATTTAACAATTTATTTGTAGTTTGCTACGGAAAATACTGAATAAATCACACTGCAATCTACACAAATAAAACAGAGGAAGAATAAACGCTGGAATAAATGCTAGCACACAGACATAAAAATAACACAGTTATTTTGGGACAAAAGTCCCTGGAAAAACCCAACTTGGGAAATGTTTATTTGGGGTAGCATTGGATGTGCTCTAGCCTTGAAAATTGGTGGAGAGGCTAAAGCACATGAGATCTCCAAGACCCAGAAATGGTTTGGGCGAAATCTAACCAGTTTGGGAGATATTAAAATAATTAATATTTTTAAAGGAGTTACTAAGTCTAAACTTAGGGGAAAAAAATAAATATGAATTAATATAAAACTGAGTTAGAATGGTCCAAAAGTCATGGATCAAGCCGGATCTAATCTTAGCCGTTGATTAGGGACTTAATCTTGGCCATTGAATTGTCAACGAGAAAAGTAGAAGAGGCTTGAGGGTCAGTTGGAGAACACATTGAGTTGATCAAGAATGCGATTTTCTGGGGCATGGCTTGTTGAGGAAATCAAAGGAGTGATTAGAGTTGCAACTGACGAGTAGTGAATACAGTAGCAGAGAGGCAGAGATAGTACTGGGAGCATCAGCGCAAAAGCTGGGAGAGGGTTGACGCAGAGCCAACTAGAGGCCACACAGAGGCAGCCATGAGTTGCGCAGAGCCAGAGGAGGGCCAACGTGGGAGATGCAGAGGCTGACGCAGAGCTCCAAGAGGCTAATGCTGGGCCAGAGAGGTTGATGCAGACCCTAGAGGCTGACACTGGAGATTTCGTGGGACTGATTGGGGCTGATATCTGTCTTCGACTGAGAGGTACTACTGTCGAGGGCATTCTTTGTTGGGTGAGCCATTTCTGGCACCCAGATTGTATTTTGAAACTGTTTAGTAATAAAACCCTATGATCGCTGCATTGGTTTTTTCCGCATTGGGTTTTTCTGGGGACATTAGTCCAAAAATAACTGTGTCAGTTGTGTGCTTGTTTCTTTCAATTGATGATCTGTATGTGTTGATACTGTACATGTATTTATTATAAGTCTTTACATGGTAAATAACTTGTTAAGTAAATGAACAAGTAGGAAGAAATAAATCAGATAGTACAGGAAGAATTTCTAATGGATAGACATAGAAATTCCAACGTGGTATTACAATGTGGTTGCAGACCACAGGATAACTGAAGGCATCAGCCGAGCAAAGCAACAACAACGGAAACAACTGTCCCGAGTGACAGACGCTGTTTCTAGCAGGAAGCAGCAGCAAGAAAGGGGTGACACAAAGAGCCTGCATCATCAGTTTGAGCCAGGTGGATCAGTGATGAGGTAGAGAGGAACAAACTTGACCTACGCATTGCCTTGTCATCTTTCTCAGCCACGAAGGATTGATGCTGTGGCCAGGAGGTGCAGATTGTGCTGGTGCCGAGATTGCGCAGAACCTAGAGGCTTTAACCTTTAGATTGCTGGGGCATAGGAGGCTGTGGGTAAGTTGCGGAGCGAAGCTGGTGGGGTACTGTGGTTTGAACAATACCTAACAGGGCAAGACTAAGGAGGAGAGAGTTGCTGTCGAGGATTGGCAAAGGGATTTTCAAAAGGGAAATCGAGGCTCAGAGGGAGTCAAACCGAGAACTTCTAGATGGGAAGTAGAGAGACTTGAAGGAGTCGAAAGAGGAGTAGCGAAATGGTAGTGAATGGGCTAAGAGATCAGGATAGATTGAACAATACTTCAAACTTCGTAGTCTGGAAGGCCAGGATCTTGTCTATTCTAGACAGGTATTGCATCAAACACTTCGCCTTGAAAACGATATCGATCTCGGTTGACCCAATTGAAAATGACAAGTACGAGGAGGCAATGGCTAGGGCAAAGTGCATCATCCTTGATGGTGTCAAGGATCATGTGGTGGCACACATTGCCGAGAAGGAGACGAAAAATGAGATGTGGGAGGCCCTGAAGAAATTGTACCAACATATTTTTGTATGGGAGGATATTACTTGAAAACCAGTTGTGGTCATATCAGATGCATAAGGGAGAGAAGATAGATGTCTTCCTCGGTGGATTGAAGGAGATCCTTGATCAGCTAACTTCCATAGGGGCCACACCAGATCAGGAACTGATGGTGAGGACCGCATTGAATGCAGTCTGAGAGGATTGGGAGGTATTTGTCCAGAGCATACTGGGCAGGACGAACCTTCCAGATTGGGAGGAACTGTGGGTGACTCTTCGTCAAGAAGAGATCACACTGGTGTCCAAGGCGGGGAGTAGCGGAAAAGGGGTTAGAATCAAGGAGGAAGAAGAAGATGCGGCTCTTGCATCTACGGGAAAGCAGGAGAAAAGAAAAAAGGACCTCTCCTAGGTCAAGTGCTTCCATTGTGGGGAGTTGGGTCACTATGCGAACCAGTGTCTTAGGAAGAAGAGCAAGGGAGAGGCTTTTGAGACCAAGGCTACGTTAGCTAAGGCGAAGAAGGAAGTGGAGATTGATGACGACTGTGCTATGAATGCTCATGCATTTTGAGTGAAGAGGCGGGGAGACATCGAGCTGTAGTTAGACGGACTACATGTGATGAGGAGCAGGATCCTCAAGGTACCCAACCTCTTGGATTATACTTGGCTACGGGAGCGCTCCGAAGAGTAGCGGGACTGGCAGATGTCGGTAAAGACAGATGCGGATGGAGCAATAGAGAGAGCTATAGTGCAAGAGTCCCGGGACAACGTGGGGCAACAATGTGAAAGGCATAGAGTTGTTGCTGCAGCGCAGAGGTCAGAGAGGGAGCACTTGTCAACGACAGAGGGAGCTTCAACATCGAGAGTGTTTCTAGCTTGACAGAGATGTCAGAGTTGGGAGATCAGTTACTTACTTCTTAGTAACTGAGTTGCAGTGCAGTAGTTAGTAGTGGCAATGCTATGAACAACACGACGCAGCATGATGAGAGGTGCTGCAGTGCAGATGTAGCAGTGGCAGTGGCAGGGCCATGGGCAACAACATGGATGTAGAGGGAGTTGCTGTACGGATGCTGCAGCGGCAGTGGCGGGGCCATGGGTAGCAGTACATGATGTAGCAGTGCAGAGGATGTTGGGCAGCAGGCTTAGCATCAACACAGGGACCGATGCCAAATGATCAGGGTGATACTCAGTAAGGAGTATTATTAGAGCATAATCCTCATTAAGAGGGAGTGTTGGTTTGGGGTAGCATCGAATGTGCTTTAGCCTTGAAAATTGGTGGAGAGGCTAAAGCACATGAGATCTCCAAGACCCAGAAATGGTTTGGGCAGAATCTAACCAGTTTGGGAGATATTAAAATAATTAATATTTTTAATGGAGTCCCTAAGTCTAAACTTAGGGAAAATAAAATATTAATGTGAATTAATATAAAACTGAGTTAGAATGATCCAAAATTCATGGATCAAGCCAGATCTAATCTTAGCCGTTGATTAGGGACTTAATCTTGGCCGTTGAATTGTCAATGAGAAAAGTGTAAGAAGAGGCTTGAGGGTCAGTTGGAGAACACATTGAGTTGATCAAGAATTCGATTTTCTAGGGCAGGGCTTGCTGAGGAAATCGGAGGAGTGATCAAATTTGTAGCTGAGGGGTAGTGAATACAGTAGCAGAGAGGCAGAGATAGTACCGGGAGCATCAATGTAGAAGTCGGGAGAGGGTTGATGCAGAGCCAGCTAGAGGCCACATAGAGGCAGCGAGGAGCTCTGCAAAGCCAGAGGAGGGCCAACGTGGGAGACGCAAAGGCTCCAGAGGCTGATGCAGAGCCCCGAGAGGCTAACACTTGGTCAAATAGGCTGACGCTGGGCCAAAGAGGCTGATGCAGACCCTAGAGGCTGACGCTGGGAGATTTCATGGGATAGATTGGAGCTGATATCCGTCTCCGACTGAGAGGTACTACTGCCGAGGGCATTCTTTGTTGGGTGAGCCATTTCTGGCACCCAGATTGTATTTTGAAACTGCTTAATGATAAAACCCTTTGATAGCTGCACCAGTTTTCCCACATTGTGTTTTTCTGGGGACATTAGTCCAAAAATAACTGTCACTTGTGTGCTTGTTTCTTTCAGTTGATGATCTGGATGTGTTGATATTGTACATGTATTTATTTTCAGTATTTACATGGTAAATAACCTGTTAAGTAAATGAACAAGTAGGAAGAAATAAATCAGATAGTACAGGAAGAATTTCTAACGAATAGAATTAGAAATTCCAACAGGAAAACTGGTGCAGCAGCTGAGGGCTTTATCATTAAGCAACATTGAAATAATTTGAGTACAATCTGGATGTCGAATACCGGGAATCCTGCAGAGAAAACACTGGCAAAAATCTAGAGAGGAATTTTCCTCATCATACAGGCATATCCAGGCTTTGACTGCAGCTCCAAGTGAGCCGTCCAAACTGCCTTTGCGTTGGCTCCGCGTCAGCCTAGCGCAGTCCCGTCTGTGCTTAGTTTGGATCAGCCTCTCCTCAAGTCGTCTAGTCTATTACTGCTTGAGAAAATGTTTCTCTTGGCCCCCAGAACCTTTGTCCAACCTCTGGCACTGAAACTTGGCTTTTCCCCAGCATAATCAAAACTGCCTCGAGAGGCTACTGCGCTGCCCCAACGTTAACCTCTCTGTGGCTCTTCTGCCTCTCTGCAAATGCACTCATGGATCTAGAAATCTTCCTTTGACTTCACTGTCTTTGCCCCTCTCTCATTGCTTCGATCTCTAGATCTCTCTTCGACAACTCACTGCTGCTACTCTGGAAACCGATCTACTCAGAAATCGAACCTCAAAAGTGTCCTCTCCATCACCACATCAACCTCCTCTTATAATCCTCTATTGGAGCACCGACGACCAAGATTAAAACTTAATCAATGGCTAGAACCATCTTTGGATTGGTCTGTGTGAGTTTTTAGATGATTCTCGCCTTGAAATAATTAATACTGATTAATTAACCATATTCCCTAAGTTTAGACTTACGAAATATTTAAAAACTAGTTAATAATCTAATTAAGTCATTTCTAGGCAAAATTTCAAGAAACGATTTCTAGGTTTTGGAGATCTCATGTATTCTAGCCTCTCACGAAATTCAAGGCTAGAACACATCTAATACTACAAAAATTAACACCCCCCACCAATCCATGCCCAAAAAGTGTCCATGATAAGTAAGGAAAATTACTCAACTATACCAATGAAAATCCATACCTTCGGGGTCGAGAAGCCCACCTTCAAACATACGATCATAACAGATGGTGAGACACCACATGGTTGGCTCAGATGACGGAGATAATGGCACATCGAGCTATCTGGTGGCTGCAAGGGGCTGCTGGCTGAGGACCATCTAGGAGCCTCTCCTATGAATACTACCCACAGGTAGTGGGTAAGAAGGCCCTACCTAGGTATGTGGATGTATGGGTGCTAAATTCCAATGAACCAATGGTTAGTTGAACCTGGAGAATGGAGGTGAGATACGGGCTTGTGATCTATGATGGGAAAGTGGTAAGTATGGCATAGGGATAGATCGAACTACATTATCTCAATCAGGGCTTCCCAAGTAGTGCCCATTCTATCCATAAAGTCATTAGGGGAGGTCCCACTGGACTAGGATTGAAGGTTAACCCCCCCCCATTTAAGGTGAGTGAACAATATCACAGTCAAAGCCCTTCCTCTTTCTATTTTACCCAATAATCCACATCAAATGCCGAAATACAAACAAGCATAAACACCCGATTGCAAAATGAATAAGGCACCTTTTGATCAGATGCCCACATTCCAACATGTGCTCTTGCCAGACGGGCAAGGAACATATGAATGATGCAGGTGGCGGAGATATGAATGGCACATCGTCATTTGTTAGTGGTGGCTGCTAGGGGTTGTTGGCTGGAAGAGATGATAGAAGAAAAATTTCTTCTATGGGGTCACCCACTTTTGGTGGGTAACAAGTACAAGCAGCTGTAAGGATAGATTGTGACAGTCAGAGTGCAAACTCTCTTGGAAAGAGCCCAGCTTATGATTTTAAGACACAGCATATGAATGTTTAGTATTAATTTGTGAGAGATATGATCGAAGACAAGAAGGTGCTAAACATGGACACTTTAAAGAATGTTGTAGATTCGTTAACAAAGTCCATGAGCATTGAGAAATTCTCCTAGTGTAGAGCAACAATGGGTGTTACTACCCTTGATTGTTGATCATGTACTCTTGCAATCTCTAGCAAAGAAAACAAATGGAAGAATACTGGTTATGTGTTATATTTTTTGCATGATTATCGCTATGCATGATTCGTTGTGTTGGGCATAGCAGGGCCAGAAGCCCCCCTTGCTCGAGGGGTCGTAGGGGGTGGCTTCCATGCACAGCTAAATTTTTTTTTGGGCAATTTTTTGCATTTGTAAAGCACATAGTTTTCGCTTTTAGCCATTTTGTGGTTTATGATGGCTCAGCCCATGGTTTTGTAATTTCGCTTAAGGAAATACAGTTGTATTCTAATCAGGGGTTAATGCGTTGATGGTTTATTGATGCTATGGGATATACATATTACACTGTAACACTGTAAAGAAAAAAATATATTGAAAAATATTTGTGGTTTTCACAGTTTTGGTTTCCAAGGTAAAATCTGTGTAAATTGTGTGTGTGTCATTGCATCTTTTTTTGTCTTTATTAATGATCTGTTTGCAGCAATTACTTGTACAGGGATAGAACCAATGCAAATGTGCTAATGCTTTTTGCAGTTAGACGTACAATCCAATCCATAGCATCATTTTCCTAAGATAGTGCAAATAATCTCATCCTTACATGCTAAGGAGAATATGAAAGTAAAAAACAAGAAGAGGAAGAAATGAGAAAGAAGCAGAGAGAATAGGAGTAAGAGATGATCAGAAAGGAACAAGAGACAAATCTGAAGTGAGATGAAGAAGGAACATTGGAAAAAAGGAATAGAATAAGAAGGCTTCCATGGACTTTGGGTCATCGGAGTCAGCTTCAGGGACCCCACTCTAACAGAGGTCATTTTCCCTTAGGATAGCAAGGATTGGGTGAATTCACCTACTCTAAATCTGAAAGAGTGGCTAGTCTAGACTATTTTGTTTTGATAAAGCAGATGGAAGATCATGATGTAGTCGTGTAAGAGGTTGGAAATCCTAAGAGCAAAACCATTGTCCATAATTACTGAGACACCTCTCTTCCTGGATACTAGGAAAAATCCTTAGCTATAGCTTTAGCTTCAACGAAGTTGCATTTTCACTAGCAACTCAACATAACATTAGAAGCATGGTTGAAGAACTAGAATAATTTAGAGTAAGGATCATTGAGCCGGAGTCTAAGGCAAAGCACTACAAGGCAGATAGAACTAGCATATCATAATTTAGAGCATATGCCCATGAGTAGCAAGAGGAGTTGGGAACTAGACTTAGACAATTGCACACTAGTTTAAAAGAATTTCAGGAATTGTCCACACAATTGCTGGTCTCATTAGGAACAATGAAAATTATGAACGTGGAGCTAGAGGGAGTTTGCTCGGCCATGGATGATCTAAAGAACCAGCAAGAAGAAAATCCAAATACACTTTCAAATCTCACTAGGATAACAACGAAAGAATCAACTAAATGATGTAGCACTGACCAAGTGCTAGAAAGCAGGAGTGTCATTGGAGAAGGAAGTATCTGAGCTGGTAGGCAACTGCATATGCTTATACATTGTTGTAAAAAAGCTGATTGAGATATGCAGGTTGCCTAAAATTGGAGAAACGAGTGCACCCAAACCCATGGATCAGATGTTAGTTGAACCAGAAGAATATCTGCACTCCATTTTCATAAGAATGGCTCCTTAGGTCACCAATGAAGCTTTAAAGGAATACTTGCTGGGCCTATTAATGATATCGACTTCAATTCATATTTGAGCACACTAGAAAGGGCAATGGACCTCTTGTCTAGGAATGCAACCATATTTGAGGTTCTTTAGAAAATCTGTTATTTAGACGAGTATTGGCAATTGTTTCCCAGCATGAATTCTGGATTGCATATTTTCAAGATAAAGTTGAAGGGAAAACTCAATTTTTAGGAATTATGTGTAAATGTATAATGTGTTGAAGTTTCTAAGTTTACTTAGTTTAGAAACCCTTCCATGCACTTTTTCTGATTTATTCCTACCTACTTGTTATTTTTCTTTAACAAGTTATTTACAAAGTAAATACTGAAAATAAACACCAGTGCATGCTCAACATATTACAGATCAACGACTAAAAGAAACAAGAACAAACACATCACATGACACCATTATTTTTGGACCAATGTCCTCGGAAAAACCCAATGCGGGAAAATCGGTGCAACTATCTGAGGGTTTTCTTATTAAGCAATATCAGAGTACAATTTGGGTGCCGAATCTGGCCTCCCCAATAGAGAGTTTCCTTAGTAGCTATACCTCACAGTTTGAGAGAAATCCCCTGGCTGAAACCCCGGAAAATCTTTCCGGCAACTCCTCAGCACAAAATTGCTCTGCAACCCCAGTGTCTGCCCAATCTGGACTGCGTCAGCGCCTCTCTGTGTCACGTTGGCTCTGTGTCAGCCTTTCTTGGTCTGTGTCAGCCCAGGAGGCCTTGCATCAGCTTTCTGGGCCTTTGCATCAGACACACTGGCCTCTCTGTTGCTTTGCGCAACACTTGGCTGCCTCTGCGTGGCCCTGCGTGAGCCCTTGCTGGCTCTGCATCACTCTCCTTGGCTGTTGCGCTGCTCTCCCGACACAATCTCTACCTTCTCTGTTTCTCTATACTTAATGCCCCTCAGCTGTTCTCCCGATCACTGATTCTATCTCTCTTAGCAAACTCCGCTCTAGAGAATAGAATGACTGATCACTCTGGTGTGTTCTCCAAGTGACCTCAAGCCTCCTCTTATACTTTTCCTATTGACATCTCAACGACCGAGATTAAGTCCCTAATCAATGACTAAGATTAGATCTGGCTTGATCCATGTCTTTTGGACCATTCTAACACAGATTCATATTAATACACATTAATATTTTATTTTCCTCAAGTTTAGACTTAGGGACTCCATTAAAAATATTAATTATTTTAATATCTCCTGATTTGTTTAGAATATGCCCAAACCCTTTCTAGGTATTGGAGATCTCATGTGCCCCAACCTCTCCACCAAATGTTGTGGCAGGAGCACATTCGATGCTACCCCAAATCAACACTCCCTCTTAGCGAGGATTGTGCTCTAGCAATACTCCTCACTGAGTATTACTCTGATCATCCGGCATCGGTACCTATGCTGATGCTAGGCCTTCCTGCCCAACGTCCTCTATACTGCTGCCTCTTGTACTGCCGCCCATGGTTCTGCCACTGCCACTACTGCATCTATACGATAGCTCCCTCTGCGTCCGTGCTGTTGCTGTTCCTTTCTCCCTGAACTGCATCCGCACTGCACCTCCTCTCATCATGCTACCCACTGCTGCATTGCAACTCAGTTAGTGAGAAGTAAGTAACTGATCTCCCAACTGACCTCCCTGTTGGGCTAGAGACACCCACTAATGCTGAAGCTCCCTCTGCCGTTGACAAGTGCTCCCTCTCTGACCTTTGCGCTGCTACAACAACTCTTTGCATTTGACACTGTTGCACACCTCTCCGTGCCTTCCTGCACTGGTGCAACACTCCTATGCCTCTTGCACTGCTACAGCCTGCTAGCTCTGCGCTGTCTCGGGACTCCTGCACTGTAGCTCTCTCTGCCACTCCATCCACATCTGTCTCTACCCACTCAGCCAGTCCTGCTACTCCTCATCAGGGCTCCCGTAGCAAGGTCTAATCCAAGAGGCTGGGTACCTCAAGGATATTGCCCCTCATCGCCTGTAGTCCGCCTGACTACAACTCGATGTCTCCCCACTTCCGTTCAAGTGGTGTGTGTGCAATCATGGCACAACCATCGTCTTTCAAAGCTTCCTTCTTTGTCCTTGTTGGCGCTGCCTTAGTCTCGGAAGACTCTCCCTTACTCTTCTTCCTTGGGCATTGGGTCGCATAATGACCCATCTCCCCACAGTGGAAGCACTTGATCTTGGAGAGATCTTTCTTCTTCCGCTTCTCCTGCTTTCCCTCAGATGCTAGGGCCACATCCTCCTCCTCCTACTTAGACCTTGATCCCTTTGCTGCTGCTACCTGTCTTCGACTGCCGTCTGATCTCTTCCTGGCGAAGAGCTGCCCACATTTTGTCCCAAGCCGGGAGAGTCCCTCTGCCCAGGATACTCTGGACAAACACTTCCCAATCTTCTGAGACAACATTCAGGGCTGTCCTCACCATAAGTTCTTGATTTAGTGTCGCTCCTATAACAGTCAACTGGTCTCGGATCTCATTCAGTCCTCCGAGGAAGATGTCAATCGATTGACCCTTCTTCATCAGATACGACTTCATCTGGTTCTCGAGCAGCATTGTTCTCTGCACAGAAGTATGCTGGTACAGGTTCTTGAGAGCCTCCCACATCTCAACTCCCGTTTCCTTCTCGGCTATATGTGGTACCACATCGTCCTTGACCCCGTCAAGAATAATGCACTTGGTCCTCGCCATCGCCTCTTCGTACTTGTTGTTATCATTGGGGTAGATTGGGATAGTTATAACCTTCAAGGCAAAGTTCTTGACATGATTCCTGTCAAGTGCTGATAAGATTCTGGCCTTCCAGACTGCAAAGTTCGATGCTCCGTTCAGTCTATCCTGGTCTCTTACCCCGTGTAGTGCCATGATGTTCCTTTGAGTCTCTACCTCCCGTTTGGAAGTTCTCTTTTGGATTCCCTTTGACTCCTGATTTCCCTCTTGGAAACCCTTCTGCCGCTTGTCGAGATGCCTCCTCTGATCGTCTTGTGCAACTGCATTGCTGATCCAGGTTCCTTGTCTAGAAACCCTCGATAACTACTCCTCTGGCCTTGCTCTGTCAGGTACTGTTCTGACTACAGTACCTCACCAGCTCCACTCTGCAATATTTCTGCAGCCTTCTAGACTCCAACAATTGCCTCTCTGTGAACTGTGTCAACCCCTCTCAGCCTCAGCGTCAACCCAGATGGATTTGCGTTAGCCCTGCGTCAACCCTTTGGCTCTCTGTGTTAGCAACGCTAGCCTATCTGAGGCTCTGCGCAACTCTTGGCTTCTTCTATGTGACTCTGGCTGGCTCTACATCACACTTCTTGGTTTCTGCGCTGCTAGAAACATCTTCTGTCACCTCGGGACAACTGTTTTCTGCTGCTATTGCTCCGCTCGACTGATGTCTTTTAGTCCTGTGATCTGCAATCACTCTCTGATACCATGTTGAAGTTTCTTAGTTTACTTAGTTTAGAAACCCTTAATGCACTTTTTCTGATTTATTCCTACCTACTTGTTATTTTTCTTTAACAAGTTATTTACAAAGTAAATACTGAAAATAAACACCAGTGCATGCTCAACATGTTACAGATCAACAACTAAAAGAAACAAGAACATACACACCACATGACACCATTATTTTTGGACCAATGTCTCTGGAAAAACCCACTGCGAGAAAACCAGTGCAGCTATTGGAGGGTTTTCTTATTAAGCAATATCAGAGTACAATCTGGGTGCCGAATCTAGCCTACCCAACAAAGAATTTCCTTAGCAGCTATACCTCACAGTTTGAGAGAAATCTCCTAGCTGAAACCTTGGAAAATCCTTCTGGCAACTCCTTAGCACAAAACTGCTCTGCAACCCCAGCGTCTGCCAATCTGGACTACGTCGCGCCTCTCTGTCTCACACTGGCCTTGTGTCAGCCTTTCTTGGCCTGCCCCAGGAGGCCTTGCATCAGCTTTCTGGGTCTCTGTATCAGACACACTAGCCTCTCTGGTGCTCTGTGCAACACTTGGCTGCCTCTGCGTGGCCCTGTGTGAGCCCTTGCTGGCTCTGCATCACTCTCCTTGGCTGTTGCGCTGCTCTCCCGACAATCTCTGCCTTCTCTGTTTCTCTGTACTCAATGCCCCTCAGCTGCTCTCTCGATCACTGATTCTATCTCTCTTAGCAAACCCCGCTCTAGAGAATAGAATGATTGATCACTCTGGTTTGTTCTCCTAGTGACCCTCAAGCCTCCTCTTATACTTTTCCTGTTGACATCTCAATGGCCGAGATTAAGTCCCTAATCAACAGCTAAGATTAGATCTGGCTTGATCCATGTCTTTTGGACCATTGTAACACAGATTCATATTAATATACATTAATATTTTATTTTCCCTAAGTTTAGACTTAGGGACTCCATTAAAAATATAAATAAATTTAATATCTCCTGATCTGTTTAGAATCTGCCCAAACCCTTTATGGGTATTGGAGTTCTCATGTGCCCCAACCTCTCCACCAAATTTCGTGGCTGGAGCACATCCGATGCTACCCCAAATCAACATAATGTTAGGAAGAGAAAAAACTGTGGAAGTCCAAAGGTTGCAACTCCCAATTGGATGTCAAGAAGTCCCAAGAAACAGTTGCAACTCATCAGCTATATAAGCCAAGAGCGCATAGTTGAAGGGGCTCTTTCCTTTTGTAAACTGTGAGAACTATTTCTGAGAATTTCAATGAGAATAAGTCCTCAGAGCCATTTTTTGCGAGGAGCAATTGGGTGCTGTGTGATAGGCTTGCTGTGAACTGTTTTCAGTATGTATATTGTCATTTCACCATTGGAAGGATACTACTCTGCTGTGAACTTTATAGCTTGACATTCAAATTGCTTTTCTGACATAGTTGTTTTAAGCAAAAGCTAAAATTGATCATCATATTCTCCATCAAAATGCACTGATATATGAGACTAGGAAAGGAACCAAAAGCACCAAAGAAATGTACTTTTGTTCTGAGCCAACCAAAAAGGCTCCCCCAAACTGTTGTCTAAATACTTGTTCATCATTAAAATAAACATGAGTCTGCCCTAGGCTTTGTATGTATAGGTTGGCCCCTTGTATCTGCATCTATTAGGCCTTGATTTGGACAGGCCGGTCCCAGTCCTATTGTCTATGTAATATACTGTACAGTTCTCAATGGTGGATTTGTTACTACTGTTCTTCATGTGAGTGTTCTATTTTCATCCTTAGTGATCTGTTGTCTACCCTTTGCAAGAGCATCTTGTGTATCATCATCAGGTCCCTGGATTTATCTATGGACCGAAAAAATACTTATTTGCTTCCTTTTCCATAAAACATGTCTAGTGATACATGAGCCACAAACCAGACAAAATAAATCATGTGATTGCTTCTCCTTCAGAATTTTGACAATTTCTTCTATCCTTTCTGCTGATGTACTGTCTTCAAGAGTCCTCCATCAGTGATCTGATGTCTCATCTTGCCCCCCCGATAAATTCATCCAGTGAATTCTCAGAAAAGGTCCTCTTCATATACCCATTATACTGCTGGCCGTTACAGGCTTGGCTTTCTCCAGACTGTAACAATTAATGCCCTGTATCATTTTCTTGTCCATTTGCTTCAACGACTGCATCATCTTTCAGCTGTTATTGTATTGATGGGGTCTTGATGCTGGATCTGTGGATCCATGTTTCAGATGCAGATATGGATACAGATCCACACACATTCTCGCAGGATCCACCATGTAAATGGATCTTTCAAAGCCAGAAATGGATCCTATGCTGCTGAAACAGATCCTGTCCCAGCTAGCCCTCACATGCTGGATCCCAAGCAAATAACATAGAGTTTTTATTTAATGACATTTGCCACCTGTTTGAAGCACTGTGTAGCAAATATTCTATTTAGACTTTAGTTAGATTACTTACTATTAATCTATAGATTGTATAGCTGTATAAGTTATTAATTGCCTGTAGCCTGTAGGCAATATAGCACATGATAATACTAGCAGGAAAGGTTCGAGACATTAAAATTCTATTTTTCAATTTTTGATAATGCTAGTGGGAATGCTCTAGGAAAGCTTTGAGATAACATATAGATAATAGCATATGGTATATACTTAGTTTTCAGTTTACATTGTGTACAAAGGATGGATATGTGATTAATAATTTAATTAGATCAATCTCATCCAACCCCAGGTGAAGACTCCTCTCAGAACAGTATGATACATAGACTATAGCATGTTCTCAAACAGTGTACACTGTACAGTATTCATATCCCATTGTAACTAGCTGGGAATTTTTAGATTTTCAGGCTGATTTCAAGAAAGATGACAGTTTCCTCATGATGTGGAGTTGAAATATTCAGATGGTGAGGATGTTGACCCATTTCTGAATATGTGGTTAGAACTACTTTACATCATTATTTCAATAGAGTGATTATTGATGAGACACTCAATTTTGTATTTACAGTTATCCCTTTCGTACAAGGCATGATGCATCATGATTTCAATCTTCAAATTTATAAATTATCGAATGGTTTAAGTGCTAATGGTGTGGTTCATGAATGACCTTAATTTTTTAACTTAAATTTGTTTTTTAAAAGTTAAAAAAAATGTTATTACATTTTTTGTATGTGGTGTTTCCCCACTGTATCTGGGACCTGGCTTTTCAAAAATCTGGTGGATCTGTATGTCTCCGTATCCATTTCTGGGTAACTTAGTCTTTCAGTATTTCATGTGTCATTTCTATAGCAGTTTGAAGATAAACTTGCTGCTAGACAGTCTGGATATACAATTTGAACTTGTATTTCGTCATAAATCCTCTCTCATGTCATCTTATTTATAGAATAAGATGAATGATATCTTGCAAGGACTGTTGGTGAGAACAGTACTTTTCCAGATTTAAATGCAAGCCCACTCGCTATCCCTGTATTCCACTTTTTTAAATATCTTATGTATGGTAGTGAGGTCCAGTCTAGCAATATGCCATGCCATGTGGAGGCAAAGTGATGAACCATCTTGATAATCCCTTCAAAATATGTTACAGAACCTTTGTTTGTTTCTGAAATCAGCTTTCTAGATCTTCATTAAAATGCTTTTACTACTGGGTGCTCTTTCTGATCAGCATCATTCATTGGCATAAGTTTTGTGGATTCCTTACAAATCTCAGCAGCAGGCTACTACAATAAGGAAGCAGCGACTAGGAATAAGGAAAAAAACCTTCCCATGAATTTATTTTAATTGTTTATTGAACAACATCCACCCCTTTGAAGGGTAAAATCCTCATATGACCCTGCAAATCACATGTGCAAAATTGCAAATTTAGAGGATAACATTGCCAAAGTGCTTACTTTTTACCATGTGTGGGTTCAAAAATGTTTGTTTCCTTGTGAATGTGGAATATTTGGCCCTGATACTCCCTAGTAGGTAGGAAAGAACATGCTGTCCTCTCTCATATCCCTATGATGCTACCATCTAGGTAAGGGCATTCTCAGAAATCTTATCATGTAATAAAAGATGGCATATTAGGAAATCCCGGCTTATGTAATAGGACCCAAGAATATGTATATTGCAATGTTCCACCAAGTTTCGGGGATGGGGGGATGTAGGAAAGGGGAGACGCATAGGGGGGATGTGTGGGAGAACCCCAAATTTTAGGGAAATTCAGTGGGGACAGGGGAATGTCGTGGTGTGTGTGTGTGTATGTCTATTTCTATATATAAACATATTCAAATTCAATGATGCATACATCATAAATGATTCAGTGAAATGAAAATAGTAAAAAAATATTGTAAACATTTGATTTAAATTCATCATTCATTACTCTAGAATATGATTAGTACTAAGCATAATAGTAGATATTAAACGTGACGAGTCAAAAACTTGGTCTAAAGGTCATCAGTGTCTAGAGTCAAGACTCAAAACTAAAAATGCATGATGGACAATGAACCAGTGTTATCAGAACTGGACTGATGATTGAATCAGTCGACACCAAAACTGGGAATTCGGAAAAAAAGCTAGACGAAAAAACTAGTTGACCAAAAAATACTATATATTCAAATTTTGATAAAAACAGGAAATATTCATGTGCTTCCATATGAATCCAAACCATTTTACACTAATATGCAATTTTTTTCACATATATAGCAAGGGTGCATATAACCAAAAAAGCATAGAGTGCAATCCATATTTAAACAAAAAATACATCAACAAAGAGGCTCTAAATGATCTTTATAATCCAAAAAAACTCATGCTACAACAAATACCTACATCAAAATCATTGCAGATATTGGGATCCTCATTGTCAATATCACCCTCTAAGCATTAAAATAAGATAGAAAAAGTTTAACCTGCCCAGTGTCAAGTCAAGATTTTGTTTGAGTAATAGGTACAATTTTACTAGGGTCACGACAGAGGAGTTCAATAATAAATGACACCAACATCGAGGTACATAGAGGGATTGGTGCTTTTGATTAAATGCTATGTTGCACTGGTTTTGGGTACGGGGGAACGATGGGGACGAGTCGCCGGAACGGCTAGAGCATAGCCCCAAATTTTTAGGGGACGACATGTTGGGGATGGCATATCTATGTGTTTGTGTAGTTGTTTCAAGCTTGTAAGCATAACAAGCTATACTTCATAGTATTATGCACAGCCCTTACCCTCTCCAATTAAAATTTAAAATAATTTAAAAAAGGGTTGAATGACATTCCATTATTGGCCACTAGACATGAGCTTTAGCATTAAGAAACTTAAGTGTAACTAGTTTAAATTTGTAATAAGATCCATAAACAATGTATCACATAGAATTGTCTTTATAGCAGTTTTTTCCTCATATTTCTCGACTATGTTAAACATAAAATGCAATTTTTTTTCAATAGGTTTTGCAAACTTTTACAGCGGTGTTGAAAACCACTATAAAATACTCTTGTTTTCTATATTAAATTCATATTTCAGATTAAGGGATTGAATAGGAATTTATTTAAACATTTAGTATCCAATCCAATTCACTAATATCTGATTGTTTTCACAAAGCTTGGGGTTGGGATGATGGAAGCGCTGAACTTGAATGAGTCCTCAAAACCCACATAAAATATATAGAAGTTGAGCTGATCCAAAAAGTGAAAATACAAGAAAAATAACCACAAGGATCAGCGTTTTAAATCATTATATTTTCCACTTTCTTGACATGGAGGCTGTTTTTGTAATTTTACCATTGAAAATACAATATCTAAATCACTAGAAATCCAAAATGAAACCTGTTGACCACTATGTGTCAATGACCCATAGCAGTACACCCCCTTTTTTCGCAAAGGGATAGCACCTGATCGATGTGTCCGTGTCGTACAACTATCATCATCAGTTTCACTTCTAAGATGTAATGTAAACTCATTATGCATGTATATGATGTAAATAACCTCAGTAGATCTGTGTCATGTATGTAATGATCTAGGTAAGCCTACTTTTCTAGTGACGATCTACATTCTGGGAGGTTTTTTGTTTCATCGAACCATTCTTGGATGGTCGGCAGAGTTTTCCTTCAGTCTTATCCCAAAGACGGAATGGATTTTGTCTCTAGGATCTTAGGCGAGTCCTAGTGTTTTAGATCGAGTCTATGTAAAAGTGATTTGGGAATAATACTAACTATTTGGTTAGGGTATTTTATTACAAATTGTTTGGTCTGCTGGATTATATGTGTGTCGCAGAAATGGGTAGTATATGAGGGTCTATTACAAATGGGTTTTCCCCCTTGAGATGTAAAAAATATGAAAATTATGATGTAAAGTGTTTTGAGAGTTGAAAAAATAAATTATCTCCTCATAGGTTAATTAATTAAATTTTCTGGCAAAAAATATTTAAAATCCTAAGTTAAAAATTTAATTAATTCTAGGTCTTATGTAAATTTAAATTCTCTAAAGGCAAAATTCGTTAGTCTTTAAAAATCAAAATTTAAAAGGTTCCGGGACTAAGGTAAATTAATTATTTTGCTAAATTTTAAGCCTTTGGTCTCTAAGGTTAAGTCCAAATCAAAATTTTGAGGAAATTAATTCAAAAATTCAATTTTTGAATTAATTAAAATGCATTTAATTGAAAAATTCGATTTTTCTCAAGAATTTAAAATTTCGACGGATGAGATTAAAAGAAATTTTGATCCTTATCAACGGTTGAGATTGCTTTGACGAGGATCATTCGAACTAGCCGTTGGAGGATTTATCTTTAAATAGGAGGTCATTTGTCAGTAAATTGATCTGACCTTTGAGTCGTGTGCTTAAGCTAAAAGCTCTTGTGTAATTTTTTTTGAATAACAAAGAAATATTTGGAGTTAATTTTCGCCGGTGTTACTCTTCATGGAAATACTGTAAGACGTATTGTTTTTCATGTCTAAATTTGTTTTTTTTAGCCATTGATAATAGCTTTTGAAGAGTGATTTGAGTACAGGTATCTTGCTCAGTCGCTGGGGTTTAAGTGATAATTTAAATTTTGAATGTAATAACAGGTATCTTTATTTATTTGAATTATATTATCATTTTCTCGCTCTATTTTGATGGCTGAATTGAGTTTTGCAAGAAAGTCTTGATTTTTAGATCATCGAGCGTTCGGAGAAGTTTTCAGTTGGACCAACCAACTCCCGATTTGTGTTTTCTGAAGAGCCCAACTTAATTTGATCTCGGGCTTATCATAAGATTTTTAGTGGTGATGCATGAAGGGTTTTGAGCTAAGCACCTCCTTTAAAATTCAAAAAATTAAATTTTTTATGTGCGAAATTGATAAATCTCGCTGTTGAGAGTCTTAGATTATCAGATCTGGGAGCGGAGTTGGACTCGCACTCCTTAGATTTGATTAGACGTCATTCCTGTGCATAGATATGTAATTATTTTTTGGTTTTCTAACTTGGGTTTTTTCTGGGTTTTAGTTTTATCATTGTATAAATCGTTTGGGTGTTTCTTATTGTCTTGCAGCTACAAATCTAAGGAAGAAATCTGTATAGAGTCTAAATCTAGGCCCTGGAGGGTAAGATCTAGATCGTTGGGGTTCATCAACAACATTTTTGCAGGAATATTATTCAAATTAAATTTTGCAGTCCAAAGGTTTAAATTAAAGATTTTTTTTTTTTAGATCTGGAGATTTTGTGAGGGTTTCAAGGTTAAATCTGAAGCAAGTGGATTCGACATTTAAATTGAGATTTCCGGAAATGCCTTCACGAGTTTTTGGGCCACCATTTTTGCTGATTGGTCTGCTGCCTGGCTTTTTGGGTCCCTGCAAAATTTCAAATTTTTATTGTTTTGAGGTTTCTGGAAATTTTTGGGTTTCTTGGTTGTATTCTCCCTTCTCATCGCTCTTCCTCTTGCTTCCATAAGTCTGCAACTCCAAGTGCTTCCTTATCTCTTTAGCCTTCCCTCATTGTCATGCTCTTTTCCTCCTCAATCCGCTGGCCTATTTCCCCTCCATTCGCTCCACTTCCCATCTTTGCTGTGCATATCCTTCAGCCCTCAAACGCTATCCATCGATCTACACCTGCATACACACAACAAACAAATCCGTTGCTTCCTCATCGCCACATCACCTTCAACACCCACATCTCCAAACCCTCGCAAGCGCTGCCATACCTGCACGAGACTCTTTTTCTCAAACCTGCCATCGTATTTGCGCAGATCTATCACACCCTTTTATTTCCTTGACCTGCAGCTTCTTTTGCCCTAGCCCATGCGTCCATCGTTCCTCTCCACCTGCGTGCTGCCATCCTCGCGCAATCCTCAACCCTCAAACCTGCAAACCCTTTCCTTGTATCGATCTGCATACCCGCGACTTCCTGCATTGTTTCTTTGCCATTCTCCTTGCCCAGGCTTCGTTGACCTGCATACGTAGCGAACCAACAAGTCCGTCGACCCTCATCTCCCTCGCTGCATTTCCTCTGCTCCGCCGTCGGGCTGACCTGCACGCACAACAAAACTCAACGCTTTCGATTTTAGTTTCATTGTTATGTATGCGGGTTAGGTTAGGTTTAGATTGATTATTTGGCATAGTTCGATTCTTTTTTTGTCTTTTTGCCTTTCATTTCAATTTTGTTTTAATCCTTTTGATATTTATTTGTGACTTCGTTTTATTTACGTTTTTGATTTATTTCTTTTATTTTTTCACTTTTTCTTTGATTTCAATTTTTTCGATTTCCCTTTTATTTTCCATTTGATTTTTGATTTTGATTTTTTTATTATCAAAATTCAAAAAATATAAAAATCTCTAAAAAAAATCTAAAATCCAAAAAATATAAAAAATTAAAAATTAAAAACATTAAAAAATCTGAAAATAAAAAAATTTGAAATCTGATGACTAAGGAATTAAATTAAAGGGATTCACGCATTTACATTAAAATTTTTAATGTGGTCTATGGCCCATTAAAATTTTAATTTATTAACCCTTTTGATTTACTTTGTCATATTAAAAAATTTTGATTTCTTCATTTGCCACATTTAGTTAATTTCCTAAGAAATGATTGAAACGCAAATTTAATTTTCCTTGGTGTTATTTGGTGATTAAATTATTTTCATGAATTTTCTATGGTCAAGGTGCGATAAATGTTTTAAATCATATTCGCTATAGGAGAAGGTTAAATGTTCTAAATCTGAATTCCTAACGAAAATCATTTTAAATATGGAATCTCTTGCATGATATAGTTTTGGGCGTTTACAATGATCATTCATGATTGTCACTATTTGTCACATGTTGGAAATTTGTTCTGGATATCTTGTTTTATTTAGTCTATGGTTAATGTAAATAATTAAAGGCACTGGTCTGTAGTCATTTATATCTTGTGATTGTGTCTTATTTTTATCTATCTTAATTGACCGAGAGTTATTCTAAATTCATCAAGTTGTTCATCATTAAAATCTCTTAGAGCCCGTGTTCCTTAGATTTCCCTCATCTGTTCACCTTAGGGACTACCCCCCTTGACTCGTCTAGGAGAGAGTCTAAACAGAGTGAGTGAGGGTTAAGAGTGACAACCCTTACTCTGAGCGTTGTCGCGGTGCCTAGACACTTTGTGTGACAACAAAACCCGTCATCCAAAACCCTTGTTTTGAGTTGCAATTTGTACAAAATATTTAGATCAATGCATTCCAAAAAAAATGAATGAGTAAAATGATCATATTGATCAATCATCAATATCAATAATTGTCAAAACTAAAGCTATGTGCTTGGATTATCCCTAAAACCTTCCCAAAACATCCCTGAAATCTGTCAAGCACATTGCTGAAATTTGTTTGGAACGTCTTGGGGATGACCAGCAAGTCCCCAAGTCTGCGATGGAGTTCCCAACAGTTTGGAGACATTTCCTAAGGGTCCAAAAGTACCTGGAACGTGGGGACGCAGGGTGCATGAGTATTTTTTTGGGGCGGGGAGTACGGGTCCCCGTGCAACATAGATTAAATGTTAGTTCCATATCTTCATACATCATAGAATCCAATGGAAATGTTGCAATCCCCCAAATCTTGAAATCCTGAAAACTGTAAGTCTGCTTGATTTTGAGTGGGATCTAAAATTCTACTTTCTCCATATGAAATCCAATTAGGTCAAGACTCAAAACCACTGTCAAACATTTGCTTAAATTTTTAACATTACCATTAATT
Source organism: Pinus taeda (assembly GCA_000404065.3). Classification (NCBI taxonomy): domain Eukaryota; kingdom Viridiplantae; phylum Streptophyta; class Pinopsida; order Pinales; family Pinaceae; genus Pinus; species Pinus taeda. The sequence goes on along the minus strand of APFE030051833.1, from coordinate 14,661 downwards.
ATATAGCATTTGTAAGATCCTAGGGTTGAATATTAGGCTTCACCACCTATAAATTATTGTTATCAATCAAAATTCAGGGGGGATGCCCAACCCTTTTTGAGGGGGGGGGGGTGCCCATAAGCACCCCTTTTGGGGAAACATTCCACCCATATGTCTCCTTGAGTTCCCCCAAAAGGGGGATGTGGGGAAACATTTCCCCAAGCACCCCCCAACCCTTGGTGTGTGGGAAACATGAGGTGCATGCACCCCACCTTGGGGGATGTGTCACCGTGGAACACTATATTGTCAAGGTGTAGGGCACTGTTGTGAATTCCAAAGCATCTAGATGCCAATTATTTTTATTTTTTTCCAAGGAAAACCTTGTGGGATCCCACCTCTTCTATGGAATTTGACCAGATTTGAACTTGTGATCTATATCCTCCTGTTGGCAACATGCATAGGGAAGATGGATTGAACTAACCCTGGTGCTATCTAGATGCCAATTATGTGAGGGGGCACTTGTGCATACTAAAAAGTTCAAGGACAAAATCAATTTGAACTTTGTACTGGAAATTTCCTTATATTTTGAGAACTTTTAGGTCAAGGTGTAGGGCACTGTTGTGAATTCCAAAGCATCTAGATGCCAATTATTTTTATTTTTTTCCAAGGGAAATCTTGTGGGATCCCCCCTCTTCTATGGAATTTGACCAGATTTGAACTTGTGATCTATAGCCTCCCTGTTGGAATCATGCATTGGGAAGATGGATTGAACTAGCCCTTGGGGTTATCTAGATGCCAATTATGTGAGGGGGCACTTGTGCATACTAAAAATTTCAAGGACAAAATCAATTTGAACTTTGTACTGGAAATTTCCTTATATTTTGAGAACTTTTAGAAATGTTTCCAAACACTTTCAATAGCAAAGTGGATTTTCTTCCAGTTTCTTTGTCTAAATGGTGCAATATTTGTAATTCTCATGTTTTAGTTTGAACCTGGGTGATTTTGCCTTTTCTTTTGCAGATGGTGGAAAGAATCCAAGTTTCAATGAGAAATTTGTTCTTCGTTTGATTGAAGGCCTTCGTGAAATAAATATCTCTGTCTGGAATAGCAACACTGTAACAACTGATGATCTCATTGGCAGTGGCACGTATGTCAACATGATTGCTAACATGCTACCTAGTTTATCATCTTGTTTTGTTCTTCCTTTTGAATTCACATTCAATACTAAGTTGGAAGGCATATACGAGGCAATTTTTTTCTAATATATATCAAATTTGGCCAGAGTTCTTCTAGAGAACGTGATCTCAAGCGGGTATGATGATTCAACATGGCCACTGCAGACAAAAAGAGGAAAGTAAGTGGTATCACTAGGATCTGTGTATTGTAAGTTGGATGATGCAGATTTTATATTTAAAAGATGCATACAGTTGTTATGCATCCCATCCAGAGAATTAAATATTAGCATATGCTTCGTTTGTTCTGCAGCACTAACTTTTGCTATATGCTAAACTTGTTTTTGGGCACTTGGTATGTTTATAACAGATATGGTGGGCAAGTGAGGCTCATCCTTCACTATGCAAATGCCGGGGTATGTAGACTGTCAGCCTTTTCACTTGTTTCATTTTTCTACTTTTTTGTCTGAATTTTTTTCTGATATCTTCTAATAAGGTGATCTCGTTTCTTTTCAACAGAAAAGTAAAGTGCAATCTCAGCTTTCAGCTCCTCCACATACATGCAACTTGCCAGCTAGTGCTCCATATGCACCACCGACAGGATATACACCATATCAGCAGCCATCTTCTTTCTATCCTGGATATCCACCAATGTCGAGTTATCAAACACCACAAACTACTGCATATCCTCCGCCTCCAAGTAATGTGTATCCTCCGCCTCCAGCTTACTACCCTCCGCCAGGTCCTGCATACCTGCCTTCTCCATATGGAACTACTCCATCAGCATACCCTCCAGCTGGGTATCCTCCGCCAGGACCACAAGGAACATATCCGGCACAGCCTTATCCAGGTAGTTCTTGGCATTCTTGCTAGAGTGCGTGGAACTCTGTTGTTAGTTTTAAACAATTTCTACAACTTTAGTGTCATATAGGGAATAAAGATGGGCATCTGTTCTTAACGGGGGATAACGTTAAAATCTTGGAATCTTGCAGGGTATTATCCAGGACCATAAACACCTTTGGTCCTTTTATAAATTGCTTGGGAGGTGCCTGGCTGGTGGGGGTAAGGTGTTTATTATCCATCCTTCATTTGCTTTTCATTTTAAGAAATTGGATTGTGATGGGAGTAGGTTATTCTAGGTTTTATAGTTATAACTTATTACAGGAATTACATAAATAAGCACAATTATGTGCAGAGGTGGAGGCAAAAAAGGGTCATGGAATTAAGAGTATAGTTTGCTGCAGAGAAGATTCCATCAAATTTGTCTTCACAGAAATGACACTGTCCATAATTTGTTTCTCCAACATCTGCAGGAGTGGATAAATTTTTTCTTTCTGAGATTAAGAAGAATTTTCCCCATACCATTCAGAATTGATACATGTCAGATCTATTCTGCGAGATTCCTTGTGTAAAGTAATTCCTTTAAGTGAAGTGGTGTTAACAAATTAAAGATTGTGCTTGTAGAAACGTTAGATATTTTGAAGTTTGTACAGTTTGTGGCTTTTGCTTTGAAAGTGTCAATAAAGGAACCTCAAAATGTATTAACCTGTGTTGTGTCTGAGATTGCTGACCTGAAAATATAGCAATATTAGGAAGTTTGAAGAAAATAGTTGTGAAGGTTCCTAGTAAATGTGATCGTATGCATAGAAATAAATTTGAGTAGAAAACAAATTCATGATAGCTTGGCACAGATATACATTTGATATTTATAGTTTTAGACAAAAACTACTACAGTTTGAGTGTAAAAATGATGTCAACATTCGAGACCTGAAATTAGAATTGATCCCTAAATTCTGATGCTCTGCAGGTCTGTTCTTCAAAAGGTAGAGACCAGTCCTTTTTCGAAGCCTCTAGAGTCGAGAGATCATGTAACTAACCTAGAAGTGCAAGGAGGTATATCTTGCAATTCAAAAGTCAAAAGTGCTGACATGGATTGAACAATTACTGAATTGATTTCAAGGATTACTAATTTAGTACTTTTGAATGGGATGCTCTTATTTTTATAGGAAAATATAAAATTTACATGAATTTTTGAAAAACGTTAATATTTTATGATTATTGTTAATTGAGATGGTCTTTAATTGCAAGATACTCCGTTTACTAGTGGAGACATTGACCTGGCATCTGGCTGGTGCACGCCGGTGGGAGAAGATAATATATATATTGGTAGATAAGCCTTTTGATGATTATTATTGGGTTGATAAGCTTTTTGATGATTATTGGGAGTGGATGAAGTTTAAATTATATTGGACCCTATGAACAAATTCTGTACGACTTAGACGATTTTATGTAATTGCCCATATGCCATAACAGTAATGCTGGAAATAGTTGAGGATTAATTCCTTTGTGCTGCCCCCTTGTAAACATGTCTCAAGGGTGGGGTTTTATACTGAATAACAGACATCCTTTGGCTTAGGTAGGTGCTAAATTTGAGGGGTATCTTTTGTTAAGTTTTCAAATTTTAATATTTCATTTGGGTAGCACAGATCAGAAGGGCGACAACTTCATCAATGAATCAATGCCCTGATGGCAAAGTTGCGCTTTTGAGATGTAAAAAATTGTTTGAATGAGTTTTAGTTTTAGTTATCCATATGTTTGCTGGTATATATGCGCCTAGTAAATATTAATTGCAGAGATATAATTGAAATAAGATAACACACCATGGTAATAACTGAACAACGTGTCAAGGAAACATCCATGGACAAGGTATCAATGTTATATTGCTCCATGAACAAGATTATAATTTTCTTAGATTAAGCTTGCGTCTAGATTACTATCACACCCAGGGTCTATAGTAACATATCTAACATGCCGCCATTACATGTGTTACATGAATTGCCATCTACATCGTTATACAAACTACCAAATATTTACTTAATAAATTTTGGTTTTTATGTAGAATTTTTTTGTTAATTGTTGTCACCATTCCAACAATGTCCTTTGACAACAATTTATTTGATACTTTGTCAAAGTCCATTCAATCACCTTTTCTACAATTCAAGAGAAGCAAAATACCATCTCAAATTCTTTAACCAAACATGGTTTGTAAAATGCGTACATAATTTTCTCGAGTATGGACTTTTTAAAAAGTTACTCCATCTTTGTCAATAACTTGTCTTCGAAAATGGTATTTAATATCGATATGATTTGTCTTACTATGATAAGTTGGAATAATAGCCAAATGGATAACACTTTGACTATCATGGTGTATATTCACTTTGTCTTACATTATTCCAAACTGACCCAAAATATTTCTTAACCTAGTTGCCTCTTTGCATGCATGTGAGACTGATCTATTTTGTCAGTCGCAGATAAAACAACTATTTCTTGAAGCTTGGACATGCAACTAATGGATCCCCCTACAATAATAAAACCATAACCTGAAGTAGATCTCTTCTTGTCCAAGTCACTTGCAAAATTTGAATTAACATAATCATACACATAATTACTACAACCATTGAAGGTGATGCAATAATGACTTGTGCGTTTAAGATACCAAGATGCCCGTTTCATAACTTTTCAATGCTATCTATTTGGATTTTCCATATATCTATTGATAACACCAATCATATGTGAAATATCTAGATTAGTATATACTATTGCATACATCAAACTTTCTACTACACTAGCATATGGTAAATTAGATATTTAATCTTTTTCTTCTCACTACTAGGACATAAACTTGAGGAAAACTTAAAATGGAAAACTAAAGAGATATTTATAGGTTGCGCATCGCTCATTGGATTTCGAGTAGCTTATCTACATATTTTTTGTTATGATAGCTTGAGCTTACCATTTGTTATCACAATTTTAGTCAATAGTTTTAAAGCACTGACAGTTTCAGTGTCAGCGTTGATCTGTAAAAAATAATTTTAAAGTGTTGACAGTTTCAGTGTCAGCGTCGAGTTGTAAAAAACAGAGTTAAATCGTTGACAAATATAATTTAGCGTTATTGTAAATTCTGAAAATAAAAATGCGTCGACACTCAGAGTAGCAATGCATATTCGTAAAAATGGTCAGTTAAACGCAAACAGAGGGAGTATCGACGACAAATGAAAATTTCAAATTTTGTTTTATGTCCAAAATAATGCGTTGATGGAGCACACAACAGCGAATGAACAATCATCTATCAAGCAAGCGCTGACAAGTTAGATGGTGATGGTGATGTGATGGGTTTTTGGGGTCCTCTGCTAAGAGGTAATATTTAGTTAAAAAATCATGATTGCACATTAAGGTTTTTTGTAATTGCATGTTAGGTTCTTTATATGATTTATCAGTTGCCACGTGAAATAATTTTCTTCAAATGGTAAAACCTGTATAATGAATGATTAACCATCTGTATGTTTTATCCCAAAGGAGGACAAATTGTTAAATTATCCCAAAAACCTCTGACCGAATCCCACTCCCGTTTCCCATGCTACTGTTCGAAGTGAGATGTTGATTTGGGGTAGCATAAGATGTGCTCTAGCCACGAAATTTGGTGGAGAGGTTGGGGCACATGAGATCTCCAATACTTAGAAAGGGTTTGGGCAGATTCTAAACAGTTCATGAGATATTAAAATAATTAATATTTTTAATGGAGTTCCTAAGTCTAAACTTAGGGAAAATAATTTATTAATGTGTATTAATATGAATCTGTGTTAGAATGGTCCAAAAGACATGGATCAAGCTAGATCTAATCTTAGCCGTTGATTAGGGCTTAATCTCAGCTGTTGAGATTTCAACATAAAAAGTATAAAAGGAGGCTTGAGGGGCACTTGGAGAACACACTAAGGGAGACCTGTGAGTTCAATTTCTGGAGTGGGGTTTGTTGAGAAATTGAACTAGTGGTTTGGAGAGCAGTTAGGAGGCAGCGAGTACGGAACAGAGAGACGGGAGATCAACACAGAAGAGGCAGACACAGAACCAAAGAAAGCCACGTAGAGGCAACAGAGACTGCGTAGAGCCAGAAGGGCCTACATCATCCACGCAGACACTGTAGGAGTGACGCAGAAGCCCAAAGAGGTTGCGCAGAGCCTCAGTATGCTGGCGCAAAGGTCAGTAGGGCCTACGCTGGGTTTAGGAAAGCGTTGGAAGTTTGTCTATCTGTGGGTAAGCTAGTTTGACACCTTGTTGTACAAGAAAATTGATGAATAATAAAATCCTCCATTGCTGCACCGATTTTCCCACATTGGGTTTTTCTGGGGACATTAGTCCAAAATAACTATGTCAATGTGTGCATATTTTTGTTTTTGCATTAAGATGTGATATCTGCAGTAGTATTTATTTTAATGTTTGTTGAAGTAATTTCATGAATAACTTATCATGAAATAAGTAGGAAAAGTAAATCAATTATTGCAGTGATACAATTTTCACATGGTATCAGAGCAAGTAATCAGAGACAAAAAGGGAAAATAAGTTATGGGTCGAGACCACGATGCAGAGGCATCCACCTCAAGGGACTCATGCAGAATTTCAGAAGATTGCACAAGAGAGAGATTTTGATTTTTCTATGTTGGCTTCCAGGTTGGAAGAAGAAGTGACGTGCATGACTAGTGCTGCATCATCAAAAGTATGGTATATAAATAGTGGAGCCTCGTGGCATATGACGGGAATCAGGGAATGTTTCTCAAAATATCGAGAAGAGAAGATGAACTTTCAGATCACCATGGGGAACAAGGCAAAGTGTACTCCAGTAGCAAAGGGTACCATAGTTTTTTAGATAGAATCAGGAGAGCGGTTCCATGCCAAAAATGTGCTGCATGTGCCAGGATTGGGGATGAAATTACTTTCCGTGTCACAACTAAAAGGCAAGGGCTATGACGTCTACTTCATCAAGGAAAAGGTATACGTCAAACACCCGAGCTAGAAAATGAAAGTGCAGATCGAGATCAAAAGTAATCGGTTGTACAGATTACAACTAGAATCTCCAATGGCACTAATAGGCAGTCATGGGGACAGACTTGAACGAACTATGGCACAGAAGGATGGGTCACTTGCACCATGGAGCTCTGAGAATTCTCCAGGGGATGCGCTCTAGGAAAGTATGTCAAGGCAACATTTCCTAGGAGTAACCATAGGGCCAAGAGTGTACTAGGATTGGTACACTCAGATATTTGCAGACCTATGTCCGGCAAAGCTCTCAATGGTGCCGAGTATTTCCTTACCTTCATTGATGACCACTCGAGGAAAACTTGGATCTATATTTTGAAAACCAAGGATGAGGTTTTCTGTCGATTCAAGGAGTTCAAGGCTTTAATGGAGAATCTGACAGGTAAGAAAATCAAAGTCTTGCGCTCAGATAATGGTGGAGAATATGTCGACAAGGACTTCACTGATTATTGCGCTAAGGAGGGCATCAGAAGAGAGGACAACTCCCTACAATCCCGCGTAGAATGGGGTCGCAGAAAGGAAAAACAAGACTATTGTAGAAGCAGTTAGGGCCATGTTGTATGATCAGGATATGCCAAAATTCCTGTGGGCAGAAGCATGCAACACAATTGTTTATGTTCAAAACAGGGCTCATCATTGGGCATTGGGCAAGAGTACTCCAGAGAAAGTCTTCATTGGGAAACACTTTAAGTCAGTCATTTCAAGATATTTGGGAGTTTGGCATATTGTCGCATACCCGAAGAAAAGAGGAAGAAGTTGGATCAGACTGCAGAAAAGGGGTATCTAGCAGGATATAGCGAGAACGCTAAGGCATACATGTTTTATTTTCCAGGGAGCAGGAAGGTAGTAGTATGACAAGATGTAAAGTTCATGGAGGACAGAGCTTTAAGAAGATCTCGCGAAATGCCTTCCAAGGAGCAGTCGAAAGAGGATCTGTTGGTCATGCCTCTTCAACCAACGGAAGTGAAGAATTCTTCCTCAGATTAGGAAGATTTTCAAGATGAGGAAGAGGAGCAAACCGAAGCCCCTGTTGGCAGAGGAAGAACTAGCAGGGAGCTTTGTTAGATTCTGCGTGATGCAGAGAACTTCATCAAAGAGCCAAGGAATAGTAAAAGGGAGTGAAAACACCCAGACAGGTATCAGGCGTTAGTAGCTTAGGATGGAGAGCCTGCTAGCATCAAGGAGGCAACTCAGCGTCATGTCTGGCTAGATGCGATGGTGGAGGAGTATAACTCCATAATGGTAAACGATGTCTGGGAGGTGGTGTCAAGGCCTCAAGACAGATCTGTGGTAGGTTCAAGATGGATTTACAAGATCAAATATGCTGCGAACGACAATATTGAAAAATACAAGGCTAGGTTTGTGGCTAAGGGGTATGCTCAAAAAGAAGGGATTGACTATGAGGAAACCTTCGCCCCGGTTGCTAGGTAGATTATGAGGACCGTGATATCTCTTGTAGCCCAGATGGGATGGGAGATCCATCAGATGGATGTCAAGACAACATTTCTGAACGGGGTAATAGAAAAGAAGTATACATTGAACAACCAGAGGGCTTTGAAACTCATGAGAAGAAGTCTCATGTATGTAGACTGAAGAAAGCCTTGTATGGGCTGAAGCAGGCACCATGAGCGTGGTATGGTTAAATAGATGGCTACTTGCAAAAGATGAGGTTTGTTAAAGAGTGATGCAGATCCGAATCTCTACTATCTAGTCATAGAGAGCGAGCCACTTATCTTAGTATTATATGTGGATGATCTCTTCTTGACAGGTTCATCTAGACTCATTGAAGACTGCAAGAAGAATCTAGCTACAAAGTTCGATATGAAAAATCTGGGACGAATGCACTATTTTCTAGGGTTGGAAGTTTGGCAGGAGAAAGGAGAAATCTTCCTTGGGCAAGGAAGGTATGCTACAAAAATTCTAAAAAAGTTCAGGATGGGACAGTGTAGACTTATGGCTACGCCAATGATCACCAATTGGAAGAAGATTGATGCATCCGAAGACAAGGACGTCGATCCCACCCTATATCGACAACTCATAGGGTCCCTGATGTATCTAGTCAATATTAGGCCAGATATTTGCTACGCTGTTAACACCGTCAGTGAGTTCATGGTGGAACCAAAGAGGGCTCACTGGGCAGCAGCCAAGCACGTTTTCATGTATTTACAGGGAACAATTGATTATGGGCTCTTGAACAACAAGGGGAAGGATATCAGATTGAGTGGATTTACTGATGCAGATTGGGCAGGAAGTTTAATGGATCGGAAAAGTACCTTTGGGTACTGTTTCAACATTGGATCAGGAATAACCTCCTGGTGCAGTAGGAAACAGAAGTCCGTGGCTTTGAGCTTGTCTGAAGCAAAATATATGGCAGCAAACACAACTTTGTGTGAGGCCATATGGCTTAGAAAACTGTTGGTAAACCTATTCAGAAGAAATATGGAGGCGACGTGGATCATGTGTGATAATTAGAGTTGCATCAAACTCTCTGAGAATCCAATATTTCATGATAGGTCAAAGAATATTGATATCCGGTGTCACTTTGTCAGAGATTGTGTCCAACGTGGAGTTGTACAGTTGAGCTACACTCTTACAGGGGAGCAAGTCGCAGATATCCTCACCAAGGCCTTGGAAAGTCAAAATTTGACTACTTCAGGGAAAAGATGGGGATGGTAAAGAAACCCTTTCAAAAGTAGTGTGTTAGCAGCACGAGTGAAGAGGGAGTTGCAGTGTCGATGCAGTGTTGGGAGAAAAGACCAACAACAACATAAATGCAGAGGGAGTTGCAGTGCAGATGCAGTGTTGGGAGAAAGGACCAACAACAACAAAGATGCAGAGGAAGGTGCAGTGCAGATGCATTGGTGGCAGAAAAGACTAGCAACAGCACGGATGCAGAGGGAGCTGTCATACAGATGCAACAGTGGCAGTGGCGGAACCATGGGCAGCAGTACAGGATGTCGCAGTGCAGAGGATGTTGGGCAGTGAGTCCTAGCATCAACACAGGTACCGATGCCAGATGATCAGAGTAATACTTAGTGCGGAGTATTGCTAGAGCACAGTCCTCGTTAAGAGGGAGTGTTGATTTAGGGTAGCATCAGATGTGCTCTAGCCATGAAATTTGGTGGAGAGGTTGGGGCACATGAAATCTCCAATATCCAGAAAGGGTTTGGGCAGATTCTAAAGAGATAAGGAGATATTAAAATAATTAATATTTTTAATGGAGTCCTTAAGTCTAAACTTAGGGAAAATAAAATATTAATGTGTATTAGTATGAATCTGTGGTACAATGGTCCAAAAGACATGGATCAAGCTAGATCTAATCTTAGCCGTTGAATAGGGACTTAATCTTAGCCGTTGAGATGTTAACAAAAAAAGTATAAGAGGAGGCTTGAGGGGCACTTGGAGAACTCACTGAGGGAGACCAATCAGTTCAATTTCTGTGGGGTTTGCAGAGAAATTGAACCAGTGGTCTAGAGAGTGGTCAGGAGGCAACAAGTACGGAATAGAGAGACGGGAGATCAGCGCGGAAGAGGCAGACAGGCAGCAGAGACCACGTAGGGCTAGAAGGGACTGCGTCATCCACATAGAGGCTGCAGGAGGGACACATAAGCCCAGAGAGGCTGCGCAGAGCCTTAGTAGGCTGACACAGAGGGTTTCATGCTTACGCAGAGGATTTCAGGTTGACGTAGAGGGTTTCAGGCTATAGGAGAGGTCAGTAGGGCCTACGCTGGGTTTAGGAAAGTGCTGGAAGTTTGTCTATCTGTGGGTAAGCCAGTTTGGCACCCTGTTGTACAAGAAAATTGCTGAGTAATAAAATCCTTCCTTGCTGCACCGGTTTTCCCACATTGGGTTTTTCTGGAGACATTAGTCCAAAATGACTGTGTCAATGTGTGCATATTTTAATTTCTGCATTACAATGTGATATCTGCAGTAGTACTTATTTTAATGTTTGTTGAAGTAATTTCATGAATAACTTATGATGAAATACGTAGGAAAAGTAAATCCATTGTTGCAGTGATAGAATTTTCACATGAGAGCTATGGGAAAGAGCGAAAAACTACATCGAGGAGAGCCTAAAGGTCCGAACTTGCTTGAAATATACCAAGTCATTCATCAACTTTTTTGAGAGGTAGGGTGAGATCAATTTTTCTTTTGCTGCACAGGTTATCATGATGGAGTTGCCAGAGTTTTGCGGAGGGTTTTGATGGTCAACAAGCTAATGTTGGGGGAATCTCCTTTCCTGTCAATGAGAAGGTAATTGCAGAAGTGACAAGCCTACTTGCAGATGGAGAAAGAGCCTTCAAGAGTCATGTTTTGGCTGGAATTGATGTGCCGTTTTTCTTGAAGGACGAGTTGAAGGAGAGGAACTAACTTTCAGAAATTTAGAGGTCTTGGTTGAAGGACGAATGACATTGTCTCCTGCGTGTCACACAATGTTAATTCACATGCAAGGGACGCTTCAGCCGAGTGAATTTGTCCTACTTCTGGTTTCTTTCCCACATAGCAAGTCATGTCAGGGCAAGATGAACACTCCTTATTTTTGTTGACGAGTTTGAAGCACATCTCTGCTAGGGTTAGGGAAAGACCCAATGCCTCTTCTCATTTCATATATCATAAAAGTTTGATTAAACTATTGATTGAAAACCACTTGAGAAAAGTAGGTAGAACTTGGGAACATTTTCTATTTTAGGGAGGTTTTGAAGAAACTATAAAACCAAAAAGGGATAGAAAGAAAAGAAGCAAAAAGAAAAATAAACAACCCCAAAACGTAGAACAAGGGATCCATCAGTGCAAACCAAGAGTCGGTAAAAATTAAAACAAGTTCCTCCTTTAGTTCTCGAGTTGCTAAAGGTTTATACAAGTAAGAGTGAAAGTCTGAGAAAAACAAAAGATGCCCCTTCTCCTAGTGTACCTCTACCTACAGAAACATAAGTTAGTAAACAAACAATGAAGGGTAAGGGCAAGATGATTGAGCCCGAGACAGAGCAATCACAAACTAATAAAGAACCCACCTTAGTTGAAATGTTTAGAAGTGGAAAAAGGCCTCATATAAGACCGCGGAATAAACTAAGATTGAAGATTAAACTGAAACAAAACCCTGAGTTAGCAAATGAGGTCATGTTGTGCCCTACAACAACCCCCCCCATTTCATATCATTATTATCCCAAAAACATAATATGAAATGGGTCCCTTTTTTTTTTTTTTTTAAATTTTGGTTTTAATTGGTATCAACTTAGTTCTATTCAAAAAGGCCCGAAGAGATAAAATAAGACATTACCAAAAAAAAGCCTTTTCAATAAACCAATCAAAAAACTTAACATAAATGATTAATCTTTTGTCATTGCGATAAAGCGATTGCAAGATCGCATATTACAATGACAAAGGGTACACAACTTGAGGACATATTGGTTTTCTCCGATGCGAAATTGCTATCGGGTATCGGCAATAAATGAATTAACGCATTAAAGCCCCCTTAATCTCTGATGCGATGTGATATCGCTATCGGCAATTGGCGATAATGAATTAATGCAATAAAGCTCCCTCCTGCTCCGATGCGATGCGATATCGCTATCGACAATCGACAATCGACTATGCACGCCTTTTTAACTGCCCCACTCGCTACTCCCGACGCGATGCGATATCGCTATTGGCGATCGGGAATTTCAAATGGAACCAATATAATGATTTATGGTTTCCCCCGACGCCCGATTGCGATAAAAGCAAAAGCGCAGTTTTTAAAGAAAATCTTAAAAGCGGGTTTAATACGATTTATTCGTATTTAAGGCCTTATCTTTCGAAGAGCCATTCATCCGCGCTCAGCGGCCAAAATACCCAAGGCACGCTTCAAATAAATCATTTGGCCATTAATCGAATTGACGGACATTGATAGGATTGACAGGTCTTAACGACCATTTAATGAAACAGTAAGCCTGCGATCTTTTTACAGATTTTATTCGAGGCCACCTTAAGTCAATCGTTCGCCATGCATTCATCAATATATATCTCAGTCTATTCGATTTACGCTATCATTTTCTGTATTACGTCCATTATCATCTCTGTGCAGAATTCATCCGCAAAAACAGATTTAACCAGAATGGGGAAGAAGTCCAAGAAAACCACAATAGCTTCCGCTTCGCCGGCCACAGGGCAACCTGTTGTTGATCCAAGCAATAAAAAGAAAGGGCTAATATCAGACACTACATGCTTAGGACTTGTCAGAACTACTTGGCAAGGCACCTATAACCTGATTGAAGCTGAAGAGCCAAGGGTGACAACAATACAAGTCTCAGCCGACAACACTAGCAAATCCGAGGCTAATCATAGAGATTTAGCCAACTCTTTTCTTCATCGAATAGCGGCCCGGGAGCAAATCCTCCCATATACAGATGTGGTTAGATGGGCGATTCAGGAAATCCCGATTACCGATAGAACTTTCAGCACCACAGATGGGAGAATTTTCGGTTCCTAACGAGCCGAGGATTTAAGGAAAATGTATCATTTGCCGGAGGCAGAGAAGAAGTATAACACGACATTCCTGGAGAAATTCCAAGCTGAGAATGAGACTGAATCCGAACCCATTCGAGGTTGGAGACAAAATCCAGCAAAGCATAAGCACGAATCTTCGGGTAAGTACTCGGTCGATTCTCTATGCTCTCCTTATTGCTATGATGGGATAATGATGTGCAGATTGTGGGGATTACAT
>APFE030051818.1:0-11090 GCA_000404065.3 Pinus taeda | reverse complement strand
TTGACTTTCTTAGGTAAAAACACATTTACTAAAGGAAGTTGGTTTCCTAAATTTTATTTAAATTGTAATATTTTCCTAGTTGTAAATCTAGAAGGAATCTATATCAGTAGAGAGGATAGGATCAATGTCATTTAGTTTCCATGGAAATGGATAGATCTAGGTAAAATAAGAATTTGTTAGATAATCCAAAAAAAGAGATTGATGTTGTTGATTTGTACAAGAATTCTATGTAAAGATAATTTCCACGTATTTTAGTGATTGAGAGTTTTGAGAGTGTGGATGGTCTATAGAAAGAAATATTTTATGCATATTGTACATTTGTAATCTTCCTTTTCTAGTTTTCATATATATCAAAGTATGTGTATTTATCTATGTGTTTTATGTGGTTGAATTTATATTGTATTGGGCACAAGAAAAATTGGATTTACTTACTCTATTGCAAGAAGAGTCGATATTTGTAGGAGACTAGATCAAAGGTTCAATTTCAGAGCTCACAACATCAAATCCATGTAATAGTGCAATTCAATGTTTTCAGACCAAATCAAAATTAAATTAAGATGATGTCAAACTTTATCAAATTCTGGTTTGTTTTCCAAGATTTCTAATTGACGGAAATGTGAAAGTGTCTATTATGAATACCATCATTTCAATCTAGGAGAGGTATCCAGTTGTAGTAAAAGTTTGAACAGTGAGTCATAAACCAGATTGTGAATTATAGTTGATAATATAGACTATAAGATATCTGGTTTGAACCCAATCACAATTTATAACAAGGAGCCAAATCTTGGATATCCAGATTTAAGTGTTAGTCATGTTGGAAGAAGTATTCAGATCAATAAGATATCCATATTAAAGAAGGTATCCTAAAAATATATATACATATATCTAGATTAGCAAGGATCATCTAGATCTTCGGATCTTCGAAATGTGAGCAACAATAAATCCATCTCGATTCTAGATTGAGTGAGAATTTGGGTGTTGGTATTTTAACAAATCACAATTAATGTTAATATCTAAGGTCAAATTTGATCACCACTACTTCCACACAGAATTTCAACTGCAAATACCACATCAAGAGGACGAAGAGATAGAATATATATGGGGAAAAAAATTGAGTCACTGATCCAAGAATAAAAGGAGGAAACATGTGTAGATTTCTTGTTTGCGTCATCATCTTATATTGATATTTCCTTTACATGTTACATAGATATAGATACATACATTCTCCATCAAATTCATATATGAGGTATATAATTCTTCAACGACCAATACATTGAATCAAAACATGACACTAGACTTACTCACAAATAGAAGTTGTGACTCACATTTCTATATGGTCTTATATATATTTCGTTCCAAATAGCTCACACAATTTAACCTTGATTTTCCATCTTCATTTTTTCTCCACTACAACCAAAACACTTCCACAAGCACGATCACATGTTTTCCTTAGACCAAATTATAAATAATTTTCCATTAAATTCAGGACAACATTTATGTCTTCACTATGGGTTTTCTTCTTCATCCATTTGTACCTATGTAAAACAATTTTTTTCTTTCTTCTTGCAAACAACTGGTCATTGATTTCCATATAAAAAGAAATCCATTTACTAAGGTACATAGATTCCATCCACTATACCCATCATTTCTCTAGGAATCCTTTTAACCTACATGGTTCATTAAAATTTTGAACTCTCTCTAACTTTTTCCCAACCTTCTAACATTCTGAGACTATTCCATTTCACATTACCCCATCAATCAAAGATTCACCTTCTCTAATTCCACATCAAGCTAGCATATGAGTACACAATGGCCCTCATACCTACTTAGTGTATCATTCCATAACTTGATGTCACATCCAATCCATACATATGAAGGGTGCACATTATATGATTACATGTGTTACCACAGTAATACATGTAGTCTTGAATCAATAAGGATTATAAAACACTTGGGTAAATTAAATCTTTTACAAATTGGACCAAGGTCAAAAAATTTGGGGTGTCACGTATAACTAATCATGCACCCCCTACAACACATATGCATCATTGCAACATTTCACCGCAGGTATAACAATTATTTAAAATTATTAAAATTGTTACCATCACTCCTTTGTAACAATTCATATGCCTAAACATATAAGCCCATTCACTTCATCACCACACATCTTACTTCTTCATCTAGAGTCATCCTTCTTTGTCATTTATTTGATAACTTTCCATATTTTTTCAAAATTTTATTTGGATACTCATACTTCACCTATCATTTGTCAAAGTAACTAATTTTAACAAAATAACTATACCCATACTGACTTAGCTAGGCTCAATAAGGTTTAATTAATTTACCCAAGATTCAAAAGACATAAAAATTATAAATTCTCACATTACCAAAGTATCAAAGCTATCTTTACCATCTTTCCCACATATTGTCATAACTATCAACATGTTTTCCATCACCAATGAATCTAGGAGTATATAATGCATACTTTGTGATT
Source organism: Pinus taeda (assembly GCA_000404065.3). NCBI lineage: Eukaryota > Viridiplantae > Streptophyta > Pinopsida > Pinales > Pinaceae > Pinus > Pinus taeda. Next base: position 8,596 of record APFE030051818.1, on the reverse strand, counting down.
AGATTGAATTATTGCAATTTAGACAATTGTACAATCCCGTGGATGGCATGTATGATTCATTTTATTTTTAAACTTCTCTCCTCTGTTTGAAAATTTCACACTTTGGACATACTCTCATGCCTTAGAAGGATCTGGTGTAGAAGTAATCTCAACAAGATAGTGGTAGGTATATTTTTTGGCATATGCAATTTTGAATCATTTCTACTTCAACTTAATTACAATATTTTCCACAACTTCAACAATAGAAATTCTATAGGTAGTTATGGCCCATTCCTCGTAAATGGTGCATGGAAATCCCACTATCTAGCCTCTCATTCAAGGTTCAGTTGAACACCTTAAGGGGATCATATCTGAAGAATAGATGAAACCCCACATTACCCTTGGAAATCCCTTACACACCTCATGTAGGAGAACACAATCTCATGCAACCTTTTCTTTTTCTTTTTTTAGCTTTTTATATCCACGTGGATCTTGTCTAAAATAAATGAAATCTCTATCCACAGGCTCAAATTAGGATGGTGTTGCATGATTTTGTGACTAGTTGTTGATCTAACCATAACTAGTCTATTGTGCATTAGCCAAGTTCATTACATTACCAATTGGGATTTGAAATCTAAAACACAATGCTAGTAATAAATGTCTATGAATTGATCTCTATAATCTATTATTGCATCCCTCTTTTGACAAATTTTTCTAGTTCACTTGAGCCCTAGGCCACACTGAAACTCCTGCCATGAACCACTTGATCACTACCTCCTCTTTTTCGCATAAGGTCTTTTTATCGATATCCTCTCATTCCATGTTAGATTCCCATGTTTTTCATGACTATTTTGATGTTATCCCACTAGAATGAGATTGCATCTCTATCATTCTAAAATCCTATCTCTACAGCTGATGGGTTCAATTCCTTATACCACCATTTTATTTTCACCCCTCAATTTCTTATCTCTAAACCTCATATGACCTCAGTTCCAACATGTGTTCCCTTGCATGCACTCAAAACTCCCAATAACACGATGTTCCAATTACGAAACATCCAACATGTTATCCCTTAGCACCACCGACAATCAAGTGAAGGGAAATTCTCGACATAACATACCAGGCCACGATCACTTCTAATTTAGACACATAAAAATTCCCTCTTACGGTTCATTCTTGTCACATGAGAACCTCGAACATAGGGTCCCTTGGCCTTCTCTTTCCAACAATCTTCTTCATGGTATATTTCACTAGCATTAAAAAGTGTTGATCATAATACATGATCGAGAAACCATTAATACATATGATAATATACCCTACTCATTGCATGTTTTTGGCCCTTCCCATGAGCGAGTCAAGCCCAAACTTGGTCTAATACCATATTAGAATGGGTGAGTAGATAATTGTTGCACACAAAAATTATGTTGAGCACTAATGTTGTCTCAAGATAGACATACTATCTTGTACATACACATAACTAGTTGAGAAAATGTCTAAACCAAACACCAATCTAGGAAGCTAACTAGATGGAGAATATATTTAAAACCACCTCCTAGAACTCAAAATAGACTCCTTGTAGAGATGAAATCTAGTTATTCGTGACCAATAATAAACAAAATCACAAATGTGATCATATTTATAATAAGTATGAGTTATAAAATTCAACAGTTAATTGCAAGAGTTTGAAATTGTAATATTTTCACATTAGTAAGTTCAAAATTTCGAAACTACATGCTTAACACGATTCATGAATTTCATATCAATCCAAATCACTAGAATTACAATTTAAAAAAAAAAGAAATTATTAGCCGAATCCCAACCAAGCCTATTAAAAATGAGATGTTTTAGTTGTTTCATAGTCTACTTTGCTTCACCAACATTTGTCACATTTGTACATCTTTAGATATCTAGAATACAGACACTCGAATTGTGTCCTTTTGTAGGGGGGTATTATTCCATAGGCATCATTCACCATGAGCATATGTCAATGCTTATGTTCCCATGCCTAAAATTTCCATCCTCTTGTGTTTTATTCTCGCTAGGTGGCTTTTCGACATAGGTAGATTTTCCAAGTGATTTTACCTAAAATCTAATTAAAAATTGAGGGAATCATACTTTTAAATTGTTAAGTCTATGTAATTTGAGTGTTTCAAAAATTTCCAAACAATTGAATCAATTGGGACATTCAAAACCATAATTTAAAGAATTAAACATTATGATATCACCAATAATCATCATATTTCTCATAAAAAGGTAAAAAAATAGCTTAATTAAACTATTGGGTCGGTGCATGAAGATGGTGACCCCAAATTGGAAATGGAGCCATCAAGAATGTGTTCCTATAGGAATAAGTGTACATTCCCAATTCCATTCCCAAAAACACACATGTGCTCCTAGGCATACAGGCTTGTGAAAACTCAAGCTGCCAATGGGTCTACTAGCTTGGAATGGCTCAAGAATGCTCACCTGTTCTTAGGAATGCACACATGTTCCTAGGAATACAAACATGTTCCTAATGCGACCACTACTTTTATGCACCTATTGTAGCGGCTACAACCACCCTCCAAAATTTTTCCTATGCTTCGTTTTGGAGCCTTCCTCCTAAATCTCAGCAGCTCATCTCGCACTAACCCAGGTACTTGTGCTTCGATTGAGCTTCATCCTTTGAATAATTTCTTGTGTTTTCTTACTTGGCTTATTATCTAACCCACATGATGATCTCTTGACTTTGTTTTTACTTGGTTCCAGGCTTGCCTTAGTGAACTATGAAATCCTTGAGGGAAACCAACCTTTATCTAGGGAATTATGTAGTCCAAGCTAACAGTGAGACTTCGGCTCCAAAATTGCGCAAAGCCGATTGACATCCAACCTTTAGCTGGGAAACTACACAGAGCATGAGAGGCATCCTAGAGCCACTCAACCCAAAAACTACATAGAAGCTTCTTGCACAGAAGTTGCTTAGTGGATGAGCCAGTGGGTTGCCCAGTCCCTCCCAGAACTGTGCAATCTCTCTGGGCAATGCATGGCAGATTTTCTTGAAAAAGAAAGAAGAAAAAAAAGCAAAAAACATCCCTAGAAAATAGGGATCTATTTTTAGCAGCCTAGAGGAGACACTTGAGTTATTTTGGAAATTGCCACCAAGTGTCGCTTTTTCCTTGAATTTTGGCCTTCACATCATAAACCCTAAATCGACTAAATTTATTTAATCGATGCTTCCATATCTCATTTTCACATTTTATCTTCGAGCTCTAGCATTCCCAAGGAGATCGAGAACCTTCGGTGCAATTGTCGTTTCTTTTTTGTGTAAGTCTTGCTTTTCTAGTCTTTTGCTGCTTTTTTTGTCGCTTTTGTTTGTTTAGCTTGTGAGAGTGTTGTTTCACTTGTTTTATTGAAGGAACGTTGGCGTTTTAACTTGTTTTATATTTTATAAGTTTTTTTTTAAGTTTTTCATTGCCTTTCCCAAGTGTCACATGTATTACCTAGTTTTTACACTAACGGTCATCATTCTAGCGACTCTCTCCACATGCTTCATTCTCCTTCAGTTTGATTGATTCCTAAAATTGTTTCACTTGCATGCATAATCATTCACTTAGATCTGCACTCATTATCACACTATCATTCAAATCTGTTTGATTTCACACTCCCCTTGGGTAGATCTAGGCTTCCTTGGTCAGGATCTCATTTTCCTGGCATGCACTACACATTTTTGGAGCTCAAGGCCTCAACATTGGCTTCTAGAATTGTGCAGAGGCTACCTAAGCCTAGATCCAACTATGCACTGCATAGTTCCAGGAGCCAACCCCAAGCCTTGCCCACTAAGACTGCACAATGCACAGTCTCACCCAGCCTGTGCCCAAAATGAACTGTGGATTATGTAGTTCCAATCAGCAAGACCTCCCCATTGACTGTTGGGACTGTGCAATGTGCAGTTCTAGCATGTAGTTAGTCACCTCTATGAACCAGGATTGCACAATCCGTCCCAAAACTATCCTCGTTTGTTGCTTGGTATTTTATTGAAGTTTCTTTTTGTTTTAAGATAACATTTGCATGCCATGAGTGTCCTCTTTTTCTCCATGTCCAACTGTTGTTGAGAATGTCTCTAGCAGTTACAGTTAACATGGCCTCTGAGAGAGCTCCATCAAAGGATACTTTCGAGAGTAGTACTGGGGAAGCAGTTGAGGAGGTGTTAGTGAACTTGCCAGTTTATGTAGACACTTAGTTGTTCATTGAGAAAGGCTTGAAGTTGACATGGAAGCAAATCAAGGATACTTTTGCAGAGGACTTCAAGGAAGACTTAGAAGATCAAAAGGTTTATATCAGTATCCAACAATCAAGATTATACAAGTTTTCATGTAGGTACCTCGCATTCCCGTGTTCAGGCATCATCCATTGGATTGTCTCACATTCAGATCCAGAGACTATGGCATCGAGTAGTTCTGACAAGATAGAGCTTTCCACCTTTAGGGCACAAAACTATCAATAGATGTATCATTTACCTTAGCTGGTGAACAACATGGACACACTTTTCTCTGCCACCCATAGATTTGTGAACACTAGAGATATTATCAAGCACTAGGTGAAAGAGTCGTCAAAGTTTAGAATAACACCCAATCATGTTACAAGACTAGGTCTCTCAAGAAGGCCTACCAGTTCTTGATCATCTTTACATGTTGATTATACGGTTAAGAGAGTGTGGAGAACTTTCTTGAAGGTTGGGTGGTTGTGTTGGACCAGTTGATGTATCAGAGAAGGCCATTCAACTGGTTGGACTTGTTGTCTCTTCAGTTGAAAGTCCATGTGACTAACGCTCTTAATCCGACCAAGGATGCGCAAGCGAGATTCTACATGTCTGCATACTTACTTGATGCAATATGTTCCCAACATCAGTTTCTTGGCATGACTTGGACATGGACGCTGAAAGATACTGCCATCAACATTTATTGCAAGTTACTTTCTGACTGTAGCTACCGAGGAGTTATGGTGAGGTTGACTGACTATTTCATTATCTAATTGTACAAGTTGATCTTTGAGTAGGATCCACCTTGCATGTCCCAAGAGGCAATGGAGGCAATACTTAACATTGCAGATTGGTATGCCTCACCCAGTGGCACCTTCATCAGGATGTTTTGGGAGATAAGCCTCTGCATGTTCTACGAAGGTATGCCAAGGACAAGTTGGTCATGCAAGAGGTCTCATATCACATCTCCACAGGGTTGTCAATAGGGCTTCATATGAGGAAGAAGGCAGCATGGCCTGCTCTTCCTTTGCATATTGGATTGTACAAGATTAAGAGCTTGAAGGATGTAGATGCTGAAGCTATGGAAATAGTGAAGTTCGAGTTCAGAACCAAAGAATTTAATCCATATGATCCCCAAATAATTGCAAGAACCACTCTGTGAAGGTTTACTATGCATGGATCCACAAGACATTTCAGTTTCATGAGGAGGAACCTTGGAGGTACTGCTACAATGACTCCAAGGTCCATGAGCTAATCAGTATAGACATAGCTTGGAAAGATTCTCTGCAGGCAACAACAACACAGGAAGCAACAACAATAGTAGCAAGCCAACACAAGACAAGGGCAAGAGGAAGACTGCCAAAAACACATAGGTAGAGCAAAGCTATAAGACGAGAGAAAATCCTATCTTAGAGAAAGAAGCTTTGGCAATAGAGGCAAAGAGGGAGAACCGGCTAAAGGGAGTATAGTGAAGGAAGAGAGAAAAGTGAAGGCTAGAGGATGAAGAATGAAAGTTGCAAGAAACAAAGAAGAAGTTCAAGGAAGAGCAAGAGATGAGAAGGAGAGAGAGAGAAGAGAAGGAGAAACAAGAGGAAGAATAAAGGAAAGGCACAATGACAAATAAAATAATGCCCATATAGGTTGAGGAGTCAGAACAACCAACAATTGAAGAAGAGGGTGAAATGATGCGGGATCAAGAGCTTTCTCGGTAGATTGAGCAACTGATTGAAGTGGCGGACATGGAGTTAGGGAAGAAGCCACATGAAATAGACACTATCTCATGTCGAAAGCACTGGAGGTCACCTCTCGTTCTCTACCACCTCTAGTGTCAGAACTAGTCCCGAGTGAGCAAGGAGAGGTTGTTCTCCTTGATGATGAGCCGGTGATAGGTGTGTACAATCTATCATTTGACAAGTTGCAGAAGAAGATTGTACAGGCATGGAGAAAACACTTTTCGGATGATCACACATCACCTGAATTCATGAAGGAAAGGGTGATAGTGCAAGATGTCATAAAGCATCCAGTCGTCCTTACTGATGCTACCTTGGCTTATGCAGGAGCCATGAGCTCAAATGTTAATTTCCTGTTGGCTGAGAATGAACAAATGGAAAATAACTTGCATGCAATCAGGCAAGAGACAGAACAATACAAAGAGTAGAGTGATACTTGTTGAAGTAGTTTCCCAATGGAAGAGATGAGGAAAGCGATACTTCCTAAAGTATCAACACTTGAGGCTACCATGCAGAATCTCTATGACGGATTCATCATTGTGCATAAAGCAGTTTTCTGTGTGCATGGCTTACAACAACGAAGCAAAGATTTTGTTCAAACTCTCAGTAACATACATGTTTCCATTGCCCATGTGCAAGAGTGGACAATGCGGTACAAAGGGGGCCTGCTTCACTTGTTGGAGATGAAGCAAAGGTCTGGATGTTGATTTAGAACTATGAGCATCTCACCTCGTTCGTCACTAGCATATAGGCTTGATATGCACGGTTGTATAAGAGTTTGGATGTCATGGTAAGAACGAACAGGATCCCCTCAATCAATTCCCTCACCGAAGCTAAGCACAAGAACAAAGTCTAGCTAGAGATCGATAGGTATATGGAGCAGATAAGGTGAGAGGCCACAAGGGATGACTTGGAGCTATGCACACAAAACATGCAAAAGTATATTGGTGGTCCTGTCATGGTCAACACTATGCTGTAGATGCTTTAGGATGAGTTGGACACAGGTGCCAAGACCATATGTCCAGAAGCTATGGAGGAAAGAGTTTGCTATTAGAAAGACACCATCAAGCAGTTTGGGGACATCATTGCACAATATGTGACCAAGAAGCACCAAGTGGAGGTTGTCGAGTTGGTCTTTCCCCAAACTTCAAAGTCATAGTGTTTTATATTGTTAGGCTATCTCTAGCCTATTTTGTCTCATGTGGGGACGTGTGGAAAATGTAATATTATTTGTCAATATGTTGTAAGTATAATTCCAAGTGTCATTAGTGGAATGTGAATAGTCACTATTTAATTTAATGAGTTATTGGTAAAGGATTTGAAGAGTCATGAGGGTATTCAAAGAGTCACAAAGGGGAATTTCAAGGGTCACCCCACCCTTTGTTATAAATAGAACCTCATAACTCATAGAATTGGCTTTTGGGAGCCAAGCTTTTGGCTAGGCTTAGGCTTAGAAAAGGCTTGGGAATATTGTGACGAGCCTTGGCTTCTCCAAAGCATAGAGCGAGTATACTTCTTTAGAGGAGCAGGTGTTCTTGACTGTAATGTTCCACCACTAGGGCTAGTGGTTGTCAATGGTGTATGTATGGGTGGAACTTTCACTTATAATAATAATAACAGAGCCAACATGCTTTCATGCATATGTTTTTATTGTAGTTGGACTATTCTGGTTGCTTTAACAATGTATGTTTTTTAACTTACACATTTTCTTATGAACTACTTTGTATCAAATTGTATGAACCTTGTTGAATGCGTGTTGTTGGATTACCCCGTCACTTTAATTTGTGGAATATTCCGCATTTTGGCTTGTTATGTTATTCCACTCGTGTGTTCCTTTTAGGCTGCGTACTATTACAGGATTCTAAGGGGCACACTTCCTTTTCCCCTTTGTGTGTTATAACCCCCATGCATTGCACTTGACTCGCCACAAGGTCACACACTTGCTTCCACGCAAAGTCATCATACTTATCTCTATATGCTATGAAGGTCAAGGCACTACATCACCACCCATTACTAGGACTCCTACTCTAAATTGTATGCGATCTAGTTGGAACTTCTTACCGGGGAGATCCCCTTGAATGTTGGTGGGTCTATCATTGACAACAACACCCACAACCTAATTTTTTACTATTTTGGGACCAAAAGGTACATTTTTGGGTGTGATTGGGAAAATTTCTTGATTCCTAGACTACAACAAGTGCTAAGTGACAACCATACACTTTTTGTGGACTCAAGGCAATTGTTCATTTTTTTTTCCCTACTTTTTATTTTTTCTTTTAAATTTTTGTTTCAAAATTGATTAAAAAAACCTAAATAATACCCTAAACACAATGACCATATTTAATTTCAAGGAAATTGGTTACTATGGAAGCTAGTCATATCCCAAACCCACCATCGCCAAACTAAAATTTGGAACAGCCAAACACAAGTCAAGAAAAATAAATCTAAATGATGAAATTGATGCAACTTGTTAGGCCAGAAGAGTAAATTCACAAATCAATTACATTTTTCATTAAGAGAAAATATCGATATATGGAAGGAGAGGGAGACTATTGGGTTTCATCTCCTAATGTCTCTTCATCTTCAAATTTCTTTTATTTTTACATCTACAATATTTACATGGATATTCCTAATCCCAAATATTAGGTTT